>JAAXYX010000032.1:0-100923 GCA_036851915.1 Ptenothrix huangshanensis | reverse complement strand
ATTTCAATCTAATACCGCGGTAAAGCTTTTCCAGTATTCCTTCTGCAGACGAAGCTTTTCTCGACGAACCTCCGCGCACACCAATAAGCAGCGAAAAAAAACACCAAATGCCTAGGTGTATGTAGGTATAAGGCATCTAAGGTACATAGACATAACCACAACCTTACTCTTGCTCTAGCTCTAGCTCTAGCTCTAGCTCTAGCTCGTATACTCAATCAAAGCTAACCGATGCTAATGACTAGGACTAAAATCTTTAGACACCTTTTGCCAGCACATATCTTGAATACCCAATACCCAGTTCCCAGCCAATCGTAGATAATTCTCTGTGTAGGTTTTTTAAAATGAGGAAATTAGAATTCTGAAAACTTTAAACTGTCTTCAGTCTACAGACTCCTGTCTACAACTCTACAGTCTCTGTTACTGGTCGCCTACAGTCTTACCCATGTAAACAGACAAGTTGGTAAGGATATAGAGATACGGGAAGCGGAGCTATATGGAAGAGATAGGTGTTAGTATTTCTAAAGAAAAACTTTTTTTTATTCCAACTTTCAAACTTTTATCGCTCGTTCTCCTTTGAAGGCTGGCAAAATCAATTAAGACGTGCTCCGACTTTTTATAAAGTAAAAGAAGCAGGGAGGGAAAAGAAGAAGACGATGAAGAAACCTTTTTGGAGGATAAAAGAGAATGTGGGAAGAGTAGAGCTGTAGCTCAGAGGGTAGTTTGTGTTTGTGAGCAGAAGGACAGGACCCGTGCCCGCACTGATGGCAAGGTAGATAGATAAATACTCTGTTTCTGCACGTAGCCCACATGGACAGAGCTAGAGAGAGAGAGAGGCAGGAGTTTAGATGCATGATACCCTCTCAGTCTTTCATACTCTCACTGTTTCATGTCAAATCAAACTAAACTAAGCCAGGCTAAGGCAATGCACTTTGTTAAACAGGAAAATAAACAAATAATCACTGAAGCGTGTCCTATTTGTGCAACATGCCGTGTCAAACTATAGAAAGTATATCAAGAAAATCACTGTTTACTTTCTACTCAACTTTAATGGATACCTCAATATGATTTTAAAGCATTTTACCTACAATTTACCGATTCAGCAATTCACGAATTTACAAATTTACCAATTCAACAATTCATCAATTCACCAATTTACGCAAACAGTACATTTAGACCAGGGCATGCCAATCAGCACGATGTACACCAAAACTTTCTACTTTCCTCGGGTATTTACATAGACAAGTTGATGTGCATTCATAAGTGCATGTATAGCACCAGCGCCTAAGTATAGTCGTAAGTCTAGCGGTAGCAAAATGCACATACCTACATATAGCAACAGGGAAGGCAGCTTAGGTAAGTAAAGTAGTAGCAATCTCCGGCTTGTTTGTACAGCTGAAACTTTGTGAGTTTCTAAGCACTTTGTTTTCAGCTATTGCAACTTTGCTCACCCCATGGGTCTACTGCTCTGTCTTGTCTTAATGCCCTGCTTGAAAATGCCTCAATTGTGAATTTCGGAAAAGTGTGAAACTTGTAGGTATTCATCTGTGAATTGAAAAAAAAGTGGAGAAGGAAAGTAAAAAACCAATTTGATTGTCACTCGCAAGTGTTACAGCTACATTTAGTTGAAGTCTTGAAGAGAAAGAATTATAAGGTAATAATAAGATTAATAATTGCCTTCATTTAGACAGACAGGAAGGGATTGGACGTGAATTATTATTTCCTTGGCTATAGTCTGGCACACGAAGGGAAGGCACGAAGACAAGACGGCAAAGGCGAAAAAGTAAAAAGTGTATTCATCATTCTGTTGCCACTCTGGTCTTACTGGGCTGGGCTTGACTTGACTTGGCTCGACGGATGCAATGCATTATGGATATGGATATAAATGTGGGTATATCATCTGTGGGTCAAAGGAGGTGGGAAGGCAATTCTCGTGCTTCCTCGACTTTTCTCAGTTTTAAACTCGTGTCTCATGCATAAGCATTTGTGTGAAGTCGCCGAATGAACGTTGTTATACATGGGACCAGAGCACAGTAGCGTCCGCCTGTCGTCTTTCCCGGTAAAAGTAGATGAGACTGCACTTATTAGAGAAGATGCTGATACTGATGCTGATACTAATAGTAATACGGGGACTGGCACTATTGCGAGTCAACAAATGACCGAGAATGATGGGATGGAGCGGAAAAAAATAGACCTCAAGATGAATTTGAATTTTGATGTTGATAATTTATGATGGTAATAAAGAGTAATATTTTAAAATGGTGTTATTAAATAAAATAGGCTGAGCTATCATGTCGTTACCTGAAAGCGGAGCACATAGACCCAATAATGACACGAGGACATTATGTCACACTCAAGTTTGTCGCAGATGGTTGGGGAACGGATACCAACCGTTTTACCATGGTCATCACAGCGTTTAAAGATACCAGTAAGTACGACCATCTCATTTTGTTTTTATACCACGTTCTCCAATTTTCTTAACACCTTACCGTCGTCTCGCCTACTTTCCTTTCATTTTTTCCCTGCTCTCGTCTTTTTTCTCCTTACTTAGCTTCAGAAATGTCTACGTCTTTCCATTCACCATTCACTTTTCATACTCTTTACTCTCTCTCGCTCTCTGACTAACTCTCTCTCTCTCTCTTTACACTTGAGACCTTTCTCCTTGTATAAAAATACTCTGCAACTCCAACTCCCCACACGGACTGTTGCACAAAGGTCTACAAGAGAGCTGTAGTCCTTTAACTGTAGTATCTGCAAATGTGAACTTCTCCGCTTATTCTAAATCCTTATTGTTTTTTTTCCACTCTGCTGTTCTGAGAGGAGGAAAAACGCAAAGTGGGAACGATCCCATTCCACAGTGTAGCAACCATAGCGTATATTTATGCATTGATGATTCGGATACTTTACACCATGTTTCGAGAATGCTTGCCCCTTCACCGCTCTTGTCCAATTCAATTCCAGCTACATTATGCATAAAAAATGGTGATGGTGAGCATGAACGTGAACCACAAAGTCACCCCGTGAATTCTATGAAAAGCTACACTTCTAATCCCGGAGAAATCGAAATGGAGAGTGAGAAAAGTTATCGGCATGGGTATTTATTTCCTAGCCAGTAAACATAATCGTGGTACACCCGACGGATCTTAGTTTTACTCTCTCAGCTTTACCGCTCAAATTTTGAAATGTTTGTAACCACTCGTATATTTCTATGACAACATTCTGAGATTATTCAGCAGTAAGAGCTCCTTCGGGTGTACGGCTAATATGTGAAAATTTAGTTTTGTGGGAAAAGAGAAAGAATAGGAAGTGGAAGAAATTGGGAGAATGTCGAAAGTAAGAAAGTGAGAAAGTGTGAAGGTGGCTATTTGGTATTTGCCATTTTCCTCTATTTGAGGGATATTGGTAGTCGCAGTTGGTAGTTGGTAGTTGGGAGAGTACCATGGGAGCTTGTGGGAACGTCCATGTATGGGATCTATGGAATGCCATGGTTGGCTATGACATTCTTTTCGGCTTTACTTGTGTGCAAAATGAAGATAATGGTATGCTTTGCACGTAGACATTCTGCGTACGTCAGTGTCGTACTTTACATATTACCCACTTCATGAGTTCTTAACTACAGACTTTATCTCCAATCATAGTAGTTACACTTGTTAACTTGCCCCAGTCAAACCATCGCTAGTTAGTACCTACGCAGTTAGTGCAGCCACAGTCAGTCACATCCACATCCCCATGAGAGCACAGCCGTGGTCATGACCGCCGAAAGTCTCCCTTTACTTTCCCAAAGCCAACATAACTTGACTTGAACTTCCAATCCCCTTATATTATTAAATTTAAGGGAATTTTAAGTCAACTTAACTTCTTTGGCCATGTACGTCCGTATCCCTCTTCATGGTCCTTCCTCCATGCACTACTACTACTACATACATATTCCTACTAAGTCTAGACCTCCACCGACATCGTCAACGACAACGACAACCGGCAACCATTTCCACGGCGACGACATCCTAGTAATGCAATATAAGCATTTCCAACTCGTTCTGGTCCTGATTCCTGACGTGACAAATGCATGTTATTACACGTAGTAGATAGACTAGGCGTCAGGAATGGAAAGTACAAGTCGGTATAGTGCCCTCGTCACTCGTGTACTCAATGGTTCGGAACCTACTTTAGTTAGTTGGCTATGTTAGTCTTTTGGAGGCATGTTGTTTTTCCATTTTCCATTTCCATCTATAAACACGTTGGGAAAAAGTGAAAAACATGCAAGTTGTCCATTGAATAAAATGCAATGGGATGAAAAGAACAAATAATTATGGCTCTCATAACCGTAGCCTAAGCAAATTCTATAATGTGACACCGAATACGGGCCGATTAAAAGACTGGTTACGAGAGACATACATTTACATCCATCGTCTTCCTCGTGGTCGTCGGTCGTTGTCGTTTTCATATCCATGATACTTACTACGTACGTAGGTACTACTACATACCAGCTCCACTAGTTGTTTTCTCTCTCTCTCTCTCTCTTTCTTACCGTAATCGAAACTCAACTCCTACTGTTACTCTCCCATTGCCCATAGACACATAGCCACAGGAAAAGAATTTAGTGCTAGAACTGTAGACCTCAAATTATCCAGTGCCATAAACTCGTAACTCGTAGGCTAATAGCAAAAAGCACTGGAGGTACTTTATTCACACTCCTCGACATTGGCTTGTTGGGTGGACGTGGACTTTTGTGTGGAGTGGGAACGGAAAGGGGAATAGGAACCCAAACGACATACCTCTACATTATGGATATTATGACTGTATTTCTCGTTTATTTTCCACTGGCTAAGATGTAATTCTTAGTATTAATCTTCTCCAGCTGTCTTTCCCTCCATGCATTGGATTTTACGATCTGATTAAAAATGCGACAGAACACAAGTACGAGCTGAAAATGATACGATACACGGCACGATAGGCTGTGATATGGTGTAAAGGTTTGTGTGAAAAAATGACTGTACACACATTGAGAAAGTCAGAGAGAGGGAGAGAAAGAGAGAGAAAGAGAGAAAGAATGAGGAAATGAGAAAATAAATACTAAGATAAGCATTCGTTTTTTAGGGCTAATCTCCTGTTCCACTGTTCTCGTATTTTTCATTTTTTGCTTCGAATGCAATTTCATTTGGTAGGAACATGGTCCAAGTACAAGTTTTACAGGCGGTACTTGGCCGTGGCCGTATCACGTAACCCGTCTTTAACTTTATTCCTTGATTCTATCAACGGCTTTACTGCATCCTGTAACTTACCTCATCTGTCCTTGTAAATATGGAAATATTTATGCAGCACGTCATCATCAGAATAATGACTTTTTAGTCAAATCAACTCTAGAGAGGCTTCTCTAGCGCAAATACTTTGTAAACACTTTCCTTTTTTATTGTTTTCCCCACAGCACGAGGATGTCACGATTCATTCCTTTGCAGCCAGAATAATGAAAATATGTGCATTTCCACGAGAATACTTTGTGACGGAATTGCGAATTGTGGGAATGGTGAAGATGAGCTTCGGTCTGCTAATTGTACTGGTAAGCCACATTCCTCGTTCCAGCCTCATCATACATTTTTTACTTTTCATTTATTATTTATCATTGTTTGAGATGCAAACCATAAATTTACACAAAAGGAAAAACACAAAAAAATCCACGCAAAAAAATAAAAACCATGCACTGTAAACTGCCCCAGTTTACGACATTCGTGGGAGTTAAAAACGTCTTGGATTTTCCCGGAAAATTGTACGTGTGCCTGAATTGGATGAAAACTTTGCGTTTGTAAAAGGGCAATCTTTTCAGAGTCGTTTTTATGAAAGCATAAAACGACGTATTTACGCAGATTTGAAAACACGTGAATTCTGGAAGCTTAGGAATCTTATGCAAATAGCAAATTTTACTCCGTTGTGGAAAATGTAATTACCAAGGTAGAGAGAGGATGGTATATTTCGGATGAATTTACATGGGTGATGTGTAAGTTTACATAATTAATTAACTACTGTGTTCACGAGCAGACTTGTGTGTGTGGAAGTTGTGCTTAATTAAGAGAACTAATGATGCTTTCTTTGATTCCAGGTAATTTCATCATGGATTTTATATCGACAGTGAGTGACTCTCCTCTACATATTGCCATAATCAGTGGCCTCTTAGTGATATCTACGGTGATAGTTATTCTCTGTAGTTGCTTTTGTCAACGTCGTCAAAGCGATAGACGTTCACTTCCTCCTCAGCCTGATATACATAACCATTCAAGTAAGTCCTCGATTCATTTTGATTCAATTGTCAACTAGCGTTAACATAGGGATTTCAAAGTCGGCAATATGCAGGCAGACTGTGTGTGTGGGAAAGCATGAGCCACGTCTACCTGTATGCCTAGATTATTTTTATAATTATACAAACTTTGGATGGAAATGTTAATCAAGTTAGTTGGTACAAAGCCATAAATCCTCGGTTGGTAGTCATAAACAGACATCACTGCCTCCGCATTTACTTCTGGCCTGGCATATCGTGGCTGATTCGACTCGATAACTGGAGCCTTCCGTGGCTGGGGCTCGACGTATGTAGTTCTAGTAGATGCTGGTAATTCAAAGATTGAGATACTAAGCTGCTTATTCTGTCAAAAACTGAAACCTTCCAAAAGTTGGTTGTTGGAGTCTGGACTGGATCCGGGCTCGCAGATTTCGAGTTGGATTCAAAACTGAGTTGTTGGGAGTGTTCAGAATTGAGAATACAGGAGTAATTTACAGGATAAAGTGTAGTCGAGGGGCAATTACATTTTGCTGACGCAAAAGGATCCAATGAAGAGCATAAGATATACTAACTGTGATTGTGATTGTGAGCTTGTGAGAGGGCGACAGACAGGCTCGGGAGACTGGAAAAGCACGACGGGAAGGATACATGTCATGCCAGTTTCTGCATTGTATTGTATGTGTATCCTCGATATACTATGTTTATGTGCATAGATATCACTGTTGTCTGTGCGCTCCTTCAGCATCGGTCATTTGTCATCTGGAATAGATTAAAATCTGTTTACAGACATTGCATACGAATGCTAATAGGTGAAGGAGTATAGTAGGAAAGTACCTCGAAAGCAACCCACGCACGTCCACAATCACTATCAGCAGTCCAGTCCAGGCCAGTCCTAGAGAACGCCGCTATAGAGAACAGGAGGACACGTTGACATAATAGACAGCACCTGGAAATGGTCATGTCCATCTCCATGTCAGCCTTTCCATTTCACATCCACACATCTAATTCTATTTGAGTCCCCGATTCTATTTCGTCTATACTGACTTGCTCTTTGGGGACAAACCTAATTGTCCTTTGCCGGGAAGGAATTAATGAGAAAAAATTGATTTTGTTCATTAATATTCATGATGAAGGACTAAAATAAACTTGGTTGAGAGTGATGGACACTAATAGCTTTAGCTGGAGCTAATTTATTTCGTCATTAGTGTACACTGGATCCAACCAACCCCCAGCTAATTCTTGGGTCCTGCTTCTAGGTGGTCTTCAGTCTAATTCCCCATCGTCATACAGGGACAGTCGTCTACCATGTCACTTCATGATTATCGTCATACATATATATACGAGCTCAAGTACTGATTCCATTACTGACGATGAGTCGAGAGAGGGAAAGTATACAAAAGGAAGAGCAAAAGCAAAATTTTCCTTTCATCCAGAGTATTGGTCGTAATTTGTGTTGACTACAAGTTCCAACCACAAATTATAATGATGGTAATGAAGGCAATATAGAGATAGGTAGGTGGTTGATGCAGAGTCCATGAGCTCCGTAATCTACAGCTCGAATCAGCCAACGTTGTACAAGATAAATGTAAATGTAACCAAAGTGATTGCGAGTATAAATGCCGGAAATTACAGAGTTCAACATGAATTACTGTCCTTTTAGAGTTGGCCAGTTGTTAGTTGTAGTTGTGCATAGCTAGGTATATGCATTTACATGGATATACATGATAGCCAGAGATTCTTTCTTACCTTGCGTTTTGTCCCATTCTGTCAAAGTCTATGCTTGTCTTGTACGGGCTAGATTCGGAGGTAATGCACTTAAATACTCATCGTCAACGTTGTGGTTGTAGTCGTCATCGTCAATTTGAAAGTTTGAGCAAAAAGTTTTAAGTGGCTAGCATTGTAGTTTGTGAGACAATATTTTTCGTTTAGAAAGCCATGTAAATATTTGCCCTGCGTACTTATGTAGACACTTGACTTGACACCAGTTTGACTGTGGTCTAGAATGAGAGGAAGACTAGTAGAGTAATGCGGAGCACAAACAAAGGACACTCTATTTACGGACTCTCTCGAAATGTCAGTCATAATTAAGTCTAACAACTGCAATTGCAAATATTCCATTTCCTGACAAATTGAATTATAGCATAGAAACGATTACATGAGGGGGTAGTCGTAATTCGAAACAAGCTTTTAAAAGACTATCGCACGGGTATTGTCGAGAGCTGACTCATTGCCCGTTATTAACTAAATTAAGTCCATAGTCGCTTATGGTCACAGTCAAAGCCGCAGCGACATACATGGCTCGGAGCTCGAAAGCACTGTTATGTTCGCAGTTTGCAATCACCGGCAGCATTTGGCAGAGTAACAGCACAACTGATCAAAGGATGTGAATTGAAAGCTAGGATGGCAGTTCTAGAGGTTCTTGTTCGCTCGTAAGTACACGCAATAAATGTTATAAATGCATATAGATCGGTTTAATGACATATTCGAGCTTTAGAAGGAATTGAAATTTTGTAAATGTTCAAATGTTCTCAAAGTTATTGTGCGCTAACTGTAAAGTTTAAACTGCTTAGAAGTACTTATTCTTATTGAGATTTTGACTCGGTTACTTGGAAACTTTTTATGGTACCCTTGAGATTATGAGCTTGAATAAAAGTTTTTCAAAGTGTAATCGAGAAAGTTGAGTAGAGTTGAGAATTGAGTAGGTCTTCGTCGTACTCCCAACAACCGTCCTTCTCCACTGCAGTCACTAGGTTTCCCTTTCACCAGAGTTTCGAGCCGGTAGGTATACCGAATACATAGGTAAGCAGGGAGCGAGTAGTCTTTGTCCGTTTGGAATTGTCTGCTCTGCCTGTGCTAGATGGTCATAATAGAAATAAAGCAGACTTGAGCTTAAATCTTATGGCGTAATAATTTTTCACATTGATGGAAGGATGATTTGAATTGAAAAGTGTAAAACGTGACTGAATGATTGAATGACAGAGTATTCAAGAGATGCTTCACATGGTTCGAATGGAGCTGGAACCATGATGACGTTGACAGACAAGTCTGGAATCCATAGTTTACACGCTCAGTCATCAACAATTGAAAGTTTACAGAAGTCGGGAAACTTGCATCTCCCTGCGGGAAGCCAAGGGTACACACACACGATACATCATCTTCTTCGCCTTCGTCCATGTTTCATGCGAAATTAAATCCACCGCGGCCTGGAAACCCGTAAGTACAACCAAACGCAAACCAAAATACCAAAATCAACCGCACGCTCCTTTTCATTCTTACTTATGGTGTCCATTCTCCCCATCCTCATAGTCAAGACAGTATGAAACCCGAAAACCGACTCCTGAATACCCGAGTACTCTTCTCAAAGTCTCATTTACATTCTTTTCCCAACCATTCTGCCATTTTTAGATTAACTACCTTTCCAAAAGTTTTCAAAGTTGTTATACATTCATGTGTAATATTGATATGCTTCGGCTCCAGTCCAAATGAAGACACTCTAGAGACCAGGCATTTTGCGTTAAGTATAAGTATCCCTTACCTAACCTCACCTCATCGCTGTCTGCAATGCATTCCTACCTACTTTGAACATGCGAAATGATTTATCATTTCGTTTCTTCAAGCCTTCTTTCAAGGCATTTTCTTATACATGGCATCCGCTTGTGTGCTTTCATTTTACATCTCGAGTACATTCCGCAAGCGATGCGTGGGTAAGTAGGTACATAAGGATCGTCGAGTTCTCCCAAATGCCGACTATAGACTGCCAAGGTGAGCGAGTTATATGCTCGTAGGGTAGACATGTAGGTATGCAGACAATTGCCGAACAGAACAAGAAACATGGTCTTTCGGCGAATGTTTGTTTAAAGTGTTGCTCCGGAGACTCTGAACCCTACTGACACAATGCTGTACTTACGGAGTAATGAGTAGCATACAAACACAAACAAAGATACTCTCGTAGTCACACAGGTACTTGAGTACCTACGGACTAGGCATAAATATTGTAGGATTATTTATTGATCCTGAAATCCTTACAGAAATTCAAAAGGTAACTTTGGCCATAAAAATATGTTAAAATGTTAAACATGAGATGTGAAGGAGAGAGAAGGGAAAAGAGGCGCCGACTTGGCTTCTTCCTTCCTCCATATGCCACGCTCGATACGTTTCCCTACCTAGGAAGGTAGATGCATGCTGCCTGACTCTATCATGGAAGAATCCTGCAGGAATTTCACTCGTGTGTTGTGTTTCGGAGCTAAAAAAATCTGAGATAGAAAAAATGTTGATAGTTTCATTGAAACTTTATGATATCCTTGTTCTTTTGAGCTGATATGTATGTCACAGACAGTTGAAATTCATTTTTATTTGTTTTTTTTATCTACATGAAATATTTTATTTAATCCCAGAAGTACAGTAAAACCGATTTACACAACACACTCTGTATCAAAATCTCAGGGAAAAAATCTTTTCCACATCAATATCAGCCGGTAGTCATTGGTCCTAGTTCCATTGTTTTTTCTATTCCATTTAGTATAGGATCCGTAGTTTTCCTTATACATCCCTTCCACACGAATGACACCAAAGTATCCACATTGTGTGTGCAAAGTTAAAAAAATACTAGTTGAGAGTATATTTGTGTGTGAGTCCGTAAAGTGTAATAATAATATAAAAAATTTCATGTCTGTTGTTAACAGTGACATATCACCGAGTCAGAAAGAGGAATGGTTTGTGTGAAAAGGAAAACCATTTTTTCTGTCGGCAATGTCATCTTCAGGAAGAGTTATTTCGATTCAAGACATAACGAACCAAGAACCAGCTTTGGATAGATAGATACACCCACCAACACCACCACCAACGACTCTCTACGTCTCCGCAACTCCAACTCGAGAACCTCCTAGACTGTGTATGTCATGACTGGAACTGGATCTGGATTCGGATCCTTATGTATACCAACATACATGTATCAGCAGTCAACAACCAACTGGAAAAATGACAAACTCACAGCGTATTATTCTTATCTGGATTCTTACTCCGGACTCCCGAGTCTGAAATACAAAGCTTAAATTTTACAAACAACCATAATCTATCTGCAAGGATCTTCACGTAAGTTCCTGTTCCTACTGGTACTCGTACAAATGTAGGCACATGTAAATTCACCATGCAGCAAAACCAATGGTCCAGAGAAGCGTGCGAGTCGAGAGAGACAAGGAAAGAGTAATCCGGTAGAAACTACCAAGGACATAAAGTATCCACATCCATATCCACCTTTACTGACCTGACCTCCACAGTCTTGAGCCTGGAACATTAAGTCGTGAGTCACGGAAATAAATCAGGATCAAAGGGTAATCAACAATAATTCAACAAGTTGGACATGAATATCGTCTGGACTTTGGCTCTTGTGAGAATCCTGAATTCTATTTGTGTGAATTGTGACGGTATTTAGGTCATATAAGGATACTTTCAGTGGATACATGTCAGCTATCTATCCACTTATAATCCACTCTTTATAACATGTTCATGGTTAAGGCACATTAGAATTCATACTACGTGTTGGTACTATCACAGCAATGATGACGATGACATTTCGACAAGAGGAAAACATACAAACTATAAAACTAAGGCTAAGTACAATGGACATATTAAATTGATGTAGAACGTGAGCACCGCAGGGAGAGATTATAAAATTTGAAAAAATCGAAAGGAGAAAAATGTTTTTTTAAATACACAAAAAAAATCTTAATCTAAAATACTAGTTAAAATGTTATTCACCAGACCGGCTTCGTGGTACCCCAAAGTCGTCTGCCTTGTTGTTCAACAAAAATGAATAATTTTTGTAAAAATATAATGTACTTTTCCTTATATTGGTGTACATGATTGAATTATTGGTTACGTTTCTAATCGTAAACGATCGTTATAATTGTATTTTTATTGTGTGTAATTAAATGCTATTCAAATTCGAAACATTCGATATTTCAAATAATGGTACGGACAATTTTTCCATCGTACATTATTTTACCTTCACATGGCCATGTACATATAACTATTTAGGCAATTAACGGTTACGAATAGTTCGTAAGAGTAAGTCAATAGGTTAAAAGTGGAACGAGGCAAATTCATATTGTAAATTGAAATTGTAATACAGCGTATTCCGCAGGATACCTAATATGTAATATGTTTAATCTAATCTAGTGTAATCTAATCTGTAGAAATACTATCATGTCAAACAATTTATTACACCCATTAAAATATCAAAGTAACCAACAACCCCAGTAGTCCAGATCAAGCCCGTATTTCAACTTACAACCTACCACCACACAAACAAATCAATGTGAACATTTCCCTGTGAAATACTATGACATATGAGTATATGTACCAAATTGTCTTATTAATAGCGTCTTAATTTCCTCGAAATTGTTCAGTTAAGTTATTGTTTAATTTGTGTACACGATATTTCTAAGACACTCCATTCGTTGTTTTAGTAGGTACCTACCTTTTGCACACCTTTTCAAACCGAATCCTTGTAACCCGTAAAGTAAAACAAAGCAAAACTATGTATGGCTTGAAGTTCCCGGCAAAGCAAACCACAAATAGTACTAAAAGCTTCTCGTTGCGTGCTTGACACGCAAATAAAAATTGCAAAGCTGTGAATACTTTCGAGTCTTGTTCTCCCCAATAAATATCAGAATAACTGCAGGTAATCTTACACATTGTGTGTCGTAATGAAATTTTAACTTGCTAACTTCCAATCCGAAATATAAATAAAGAGCAACATTTGAAAATTAGATGAACTTGGAAGTAATTAAATCCAGGTTGCACCAAAATGATGGGATTATAGCGGCTATTATAGCAGTAGTTCTAATAATAAATTTTGTCGAACGCACACTACACCCTGGCAGTTAGACTTCTGTGGGCGAGGGGAGACAGGAATGATTTAATTTTCGACTCACAAAATTCTCATTCAATTACACTAGATTTTCCCTGCAGCGTCATTCTATGAATGTAGGTAGTTCTGTGGCGGTAGCTGTCTGCAGGTCACAGTCTCCCATATCACGGTGTATATGTAGTCGAGATAATCTCATCATATTTCCGTAGAATCTCAGTACAGAAATCCAATAATAAAAGAGAATATAATCCATCCATAGAAAAATATTCGTATGGCATGTAAAGCTGCTGCTCGTTTTGTTATAATTAGATCTATGAAATTGCCAAGTGAATCGGAAGAAAAAGAAAGTGAAAGGAGAGAAAACTAATTCACAAATGTAATGTAGGTAATTGATTTTCCAATGCTCCCAGTCCCAAATTCCCTGCTCCCACGATGAACAAGACTTTTTTTAAAAAAAGAATCTAGTTGCAGATAAAAGGAAGGATTAATTATTTCATTATAAAGTAGTGTCTACTCACGTACGTACGTATGTCATTAATTACTGATACAAAATGACGGAAAACAACATGTTCGGAAACACGTTTTTAAGCATGTGCAGCGTTTGTACAAAAAATGTAAATAGGTATAGTTATAACTCTACAAAAATGCATACTATTAATGTAATATAAGTATAATACTGTCAAACTAGAACTTATTTATTATAATAATACGTAATTTAATTATGATAAAAAGCAGCGCGACAACACAAAATGTTAATATTCAAATATTCAATATTTCCTTTAGATCCCGTGTTTGTTGGAATGGATGTAATTATGTAAGCTAGACTAATTATATATATTACGAGCATTGTGTGAGTATACATATGTATGTACCACCTCTAAGAACTTATGACTATTGTAAGAAAAAACAGTTATTGCTTGCATACTTACCATTCATGATAATTTTTAAGGATATAAGCTATGCTCACACGTACTAACCATGTAAATAACCTGAACATACATATTTGGCGTATTTGGCTACAATTATGTACTATTTAGTCTAAAATATTTATAGTCACCTACAAATTATTGCATACACATAACTAATGGACGGTTGATTGAAAGTTGTATCTCTGTAGATCGATGTGAGGCGAAAGCGAATATGCAAGGTTGACATAATTATATTATGTAGAATCTACCATACAGTGCTTAATAATTCAAAATTCTTTGAAGAAAAATATTTTACCTATAATTATATACTTACACATTGTACATACGCGATTCAAACAAAAGTCCTTCATTTTTTATTTATATCAATACTAACTACTAATTATAATACTAATAATATCGATGTAACTATTCTGTATGTATGTCCAAAGTTGCTCTATATTATAATCTATTAACCTACCTGTTGTTACCATCATTATCATCATAAAACACATGGAAGCAATGTTGACAGTTAGTGCTATAGAACAGTTTAGGGGGAATACAGAAACAGAACTGACAAAGAGGCTTGACAATTAGAGAAGTACACTTAATATTTACATGTACTAGATACTACTCCAACTTGATTCGGGGATAATAACGAGATTTTTATGATTAATAGATAGTAGGCGTAACTTTTTAGTTACTAACAATCTACGACATACATACATACATACATACATACATATAACTATTTCATTTATACGAAGGCTATACTCTGAAAAATCCAGCAAATGGTATAGACTAACGCAAATCTATTCTAAACATAATTCTAAACATACAAAGACTTATTATAGGAAGACTAATATCCATTATTATTATTGATTAATCATTACACACTAAATCAAATTATACCAGATCATTAAAACTTTAGTATATTATATTGAACTGCAGATAAAATATATATGAGTCATAAACGACCGAATGATAAATAATCAGCTTGATCAAATCTATCACGAGAAAGTTCCACTACAAAGCTGTTATTTGCTACACGGGTAAATAATATCTCAAGTGTTGATTAAAAATCAACAAGCAGTATATCGACTACCTGCGAACAAACACATATATACGTATAATTATATCCTCTTGTAAATCTGAATACCTTATCATGGCAATGTATTTCGATTCAGAACAATATCTGAATTGAAAGACAAGAGTCGTTTCATATCAAGAAGTACACGAATATCAACAAAGGTAAAGGTATTATGTATATAGGAGTGAGCATTAATGATCTCGACAAAAAACAGCGTACCCTTTGAATTTGAGAACAGTTTATAGCGGGTAAGGTTAGACAGTAAAAGCAAATTACCTACATAATTACTCAGAACTACACTAAATAACTAAGTAACTTGTGCTTAAACTACAGTGTTGAGCAATTCCCCTAATTTTCCTATTAAAAAACGTCAAGTCATCGGTTATATTCTATCTCATCATGGCAATCAAAGTTATCAAACATATTATACATGATTAAACAAGTAATGGAGAATCAAATGATCAAATGGTGAACTTAGACAATAATTATTCATTTAATTTTAAGAAAATTAATCGGTACACGGTAAGCACTTCTACACACTCACATGCATCTCATGACACATACATACTTAGTCGAAAGAAACTCCACAAGAACAAGTACGAGCAATCATGTACCAAAACACTGATACAATAATGCACAACGTGCTAAAAGTCCAAATCTCATAAATCTTTTTTCATTTCAAGTTTCGAAGTAATGGAGTTCGTAGCTAATACGTTGCTTTATAGCTGATTATTGTAGCACATTAGTCAATTAGGAGGTGAAAGAAATTGATGAATTATGATTCAGCTTTTAACCACAAAATTAAACCCGAACTTCACATCTATGTATGTAGTTGTTACAGTAAGCTGATTAGCTTAAGGTATTTGAGACTTCGAATTTATGATTTTTAATATGTCAGTTTCCAGTTGTAGCATCATAACACTAAAACATAACAGTTGAATCCGGTAATGCTGACTCGGAATCAAAGCCATAAATTACCCATAAATTAGCTGATTAATTCTACAGTAGTTGACCAATTAATTTCAACGAAGGGTTAGCTGTTTTATAAATAAAGGATATTAATGTTCCAACATATCAAATTTTACTCATACCTCCAAAATTAAAACTTTAATTTATTCTATTATCCTAAACGTCATATTTATCATCATCACCACTATATCAACAAGTTGTTTTTCTTCTATCTACATCTGCAGCAGTTCATCAATTCATTAGTGCTATTAGGTTGCTCAAAGGAATACTGGTTATTATCTGGTTAACAATAATTGGAGTCACACTACCATATCAGATGATCCCTATCAATTAAGTATACTGTGTAGCAAAATTAGTAAGATTTATACTGTATTATTGTATTGCTTGAATTAATTATTCCTAATCCTGGATGTAGGGAGTTATAGCCAGCGAATGGAACAAAAAGTATTGTTAAAAATTCCAGAATGAACTGAAAGTGAAATGATTAATCGCATGATACAGAATGCTTCCAGTCTCTCAATGAGATTGTCAATCTCAACCATGCTATGGCATCCGTTACCTCTATCATTACAATTAATCAATTACTCCTTACTAAAACCTTAAATTCAAAACAATTCTGAACTCTTGCAGTTTGGACATACGTAATTGTAGGTAGGTATGTACACCAGAAATAAGAAACATTGAGAACCTCTAAAATAAAAAAAATGAAAAGCTAGGAAAAGAAAATATATTTAATATATTGCAATTGTTTAATTGTTTGTGTAACATGTAAGAGTAATTAAAGAATACAAATAAGATAACGGTATAAGATCGCTTGTCTGTATGAGTGGGGCTGGGTTTGGAGTGCATAAATATTCTGTGCGGTAATGGTATACCGGAGTAGTAGTGGCACTGGATGAAAATATTGTGCTATGTTAATTCGTCTTAGAACCTGTATTAGAAGGTATAAAGTAAAGAATACAAAGTGTAATTGTTGTAATAAATACAAGGTAATAATTTTATCCATGACATGGTAGTTTATTCATACAGCTATTATTATGAGAATGAGAAGTAAAAAATGCGATGAACGGACACACTGATTCTGTAATTATGCTCATTTTTGTTGACGGCATCAGGACTACACAAATAATTATGGAATATCTGATAATTACATAAGAGGAAAAAACAAAAATACGTCAAGCATACGTAATTGAGAATTGAATGTCACGAATAGTTCATTGGTGGATTATTACATGAACTTTTCTCTTGTCACAAAAATTAGCGATTAATTTCGAAAATGATATTAAGATATGACTGCGCGATTGTTAATTTGCCGCTACTCTAAGTGAATTCAATATTTATAGATTCACCCAACAACCCCATTCTCTACTTACAAACTGAAACTCTTCAATTCTGCTAATGACACAATAGAAATTTGAAATGCCCATTTATTTATTTACAAGAATAGATAGCATGTAGTTCCAATTTCCAGATACGTAGTAATAATAATATATACATGTAACCTCAAAATGAAATCATTGAGACGTATGTTCAATTATCGAAATTGTGTATCAACACGGTTGGCTTGAAAAATCAAATAATGTCTAATAAATACTGTAAAAAATCAATTGAATAAAAATTAATATACAAAATTTAGTAAATTCTAGGCAATCTGGCATTCATGTGTACGTTTTTTCTTGAGATTATAACACAACACGGGCCAATTCATGATATGGCTGATACAACAGTTGTTATTAGATGCGGGTACACCCATAGGTGTGACTAATAATAGAATTAAATTAGCATAAAATAACCAGGATTATAGTTTGTATACAACATGTTTTATTATTTCCTTTTATCTTGATTCTTGTTGCACTATTAGTAAGATTAATAATTTATGAGCTAAATACATACATACCATATTTTAAAACCATATGATATGGAATAAAAAGGAAGTGAATGGCGAAGCAAATACCTATAATGATTATTTACATCTTTAAATATTTACAATTAATGCAAGTGTATCTTCAGGTATACTAAATATTGTACAACACTATCCACATTTTAATGATACAGAATAAATAAAAACGAAGTTCACAAAATCGCTTTCCCTTAGGTCACAGTTAATAACTAGAATGAAACATTGCCACAAATTTTTATTTAGACTTCTTACAACTATTTATCAATATACTAAACTAACTGTCATCGAATGGCATATTTTTCAAGTTCGTATTTAAAAATATATTATATGCGATTCACGTGTTTATACGCCAAAAAGTTTAGTCAAAAATGCTTATGAAATAAGACCGAGGGTACAAGTAGTAGGAATGTAAGATTATTTTTACGACTCAATTATCTAACTTACGGAGCTAGTGATTACTTTTTCAGCAAGCTATTGAACCATCGAGTGTGGTTTTCTTGAGTTTCACGCAGCAGCTTCTCTTCGTCGGGCTTTAGCTCTAGGAGAGTTGCTACCACACGGATAAGATTGGCTGCCTGTAGGAGAAAATTATTTTTGTATTGCATATAATCACGAACCTCCAAGTTTAGATAGTAATAATGGTATTTTAAAAAACGATATTAGTACGTTAGCAAAAAAACTTACTACTTGAGGGTCGGAAGCAGTTAAATACTTAAATAGGACAGAGCGGAGGTACATAAAATTCACATCTGAGTACGGCGGGTTCACATCTCCATGATGACTTTGGTCTCGTAAGCTAAAACATAAACAATAACAATAAAATAAAGCCTCGCATCACAACTTTCACCAAGCTTTTAGTAACAACCGGTAAAGTAGGTAGTAGTGTAGTAATTACTCCTACATGTTTTTTTTGTACAGCTTAGATGCCTCTCAATGGGTCTCCTGAACTAAAAACTAAACGGAGAGCTCTAATCACAATGTTTTTCATAGTAAGTAGAATACTTTTAAATTAGTTCAAGGGACCCACACATCTAAAATGCAAAACTGAAATACCACACGATGGGTTCCAGCCCAAATGAAAATACTTTATAATGAAAAACAATGAAAAAACCTAAACGATACGAAACGACGTATGTAAGTACTTTAATAAAGGTAATTATATGCTTATCAAAAGTTTACGCTACAGTACCTCACTTCTTCCATACTGGCAACGTTTGAACTAGCAACCGTACCTCCAACGTTCACAGCTCCCACATCGTTCTTTAATTCTTTGGTAAATGATTTTTTTAATTCGCTAACTTGCTGCCTGCTTGTTCTGAGGGACTATGAAAACAAAATTGGATTACTTTAATCCTATTTCAAAAATAGTTAATAGAAATATTTAAAATCCAAATCAACAGACCTTTTTTAATTCAGTAACTTCGTTGTAGAGATCGGAACTACGATCCATCACAGTCTTTACCTCTTCTTCGGCCAAAGATTTAAGAACGCTCATTTCATCCAACTGATTGCTGAAAGAATCCTTTTCATCTTGCAATTTAATTATAAAATTTTTGGAATCACCTAGTTGAGCTTGTAGATCGTCGATAGTACGCTGTAACTTTAAGTATTCATCTGCTCCCTCACTTGACCGAATTTCTTGCTTCACCAACTTCTCTTGAAGGGAATCAATTTGCTGGTTTAAATCTGTCGTTTTCTGTTCTTCGACTGACAGCTGCTTCGTTAACAGTAAATTCGATTCCTCAAATTTTGTCGATAATGCAGCCTTTTCTAATTCGGAGTTTTCAGCTACAATTTTCCAGTGTTCTACTTCATTTCTTAATTCCTGACTCTTTTCCGTTAAAATTCGGACTTCTTCTTCGTTTTGAATGTGACGTGTGTTGGTTTGGTCTAATTTAGCCAATAATTCTTGTCGTTCTTGCTGAAATTGATTCCTTTGTATTTTGACCGCCTTTAGTTCATTAGCAATTTCTTGAGACTCTTTACGCAATTCTTCTAGTTTATTTTCATAGGTATGACGCTGTTCAAGTATTTGCTTTTTAGCAGATGCTATTTCAGCAGATTCTTGATGAGAATGTTGACTTTGCTGGGCAAGTAATTCATCCCTATTTTTGGTAACATCAGCTTCCAGTTCAATGATTCTAATATTCGCAGCATCCAACTGGGATTTCAAATTGGATAGCTGAAACAAAAGACATACGTACGTATAAAGTTCATGCAGGAAGGAGCGAGTAATGTAGAACAATTTGAACTCTACCATAGTAAATTACCTGATCACGCTCTTTCTGACTTTTTTCTTCATTTTTCTTTATATGACCAGTTTGATCTTGTAAAGTTTTGGTTAAATCATGAACCCTTTTGCTCTCCTTATTTAGATTATCACTTAACTTTTCCAATTCACGACTTTTGGCATCACATTCTTGTTTGGTCTGATGCAAATTCTGAAAAAATTAAGCTAGGTAATTATTATTTCCATTTACGGGGGTGAGAAACTGAATTCCTTATTTTCCAATACGTATGTACCTGCTCAAGCATCCTAGATTTATTCGTAGCCTCATCTAAGTCCAAAGAAAGCTGCTTTGACCGTTGCCTTTCTTCTTCTAACCTGGTCTGTGTTTCCTTCAGGTCCCGTATCGCCGTTGCAATTAATTCGTCTGTTTTGCATTGAAGATTGTTAACTTCTTTATCAGCTTCATCCTTAATAGTTCTCATCTCCTGTTCTAACTTAGTAAACACTTTAAGTTTATCGATAACGATTCTTGTAAACAACTTGACTTCATCCGCTGAATTTCCCTTGATTTTCTCCAGCTCCCCGTTAGCAACGTCTACAGCCAACGCGAATTCATTTTTGAAGTTCAGTACTTCATTTCGCAATTTGACAAGTTCATCCCTTTCAGCTGCAATCCTTTGAAGTTCTTGTCTGTCTTGTTGCAAGGCTTCATTTTCACCAACAACCTGCTGAAGCTCACCTTCGAGCTTCGTGATGCGGCTTTCTGCCTTAGCAACCTTGGAAAAAACAAACACATCACAAACAGCTACAATACGAGTCTACTCATTTAATCGTTAATTTAATACATACCAGACGGTTGTCTGGTACAAATAAGTGGCAGCTGGAATCCCGAAAGATACAAATCAAATTTACCATTTCTTTTGCATGTTGCTCCTTAGTCAAACTATTTCTTAATGTAAATACTTCTTGTTGGTGTTCTTCCCGTAACTGAGTAACTAACGATGATAGTTCATGATTTTCTTTCGTCAAATTTTCTTTCACTTTTTCAGCATCCGCTAACACCTGATTTAGTGTTTCTACATCCCGACTCAGTTTTTCGATTTCGTTTTTGTCAACCAGATTCGTTGGCAGTGATTCTAGTTTCGAATCGTGGTTATCAAGGACAATAAGGTTCTGTTCACCCGCCTCAAAAGAATGCGTTTTATCACTCTCGGCACGTAATTTCTGTTAGGCAAATCAAATGTAAGCATGCGATCTTTAAAACAATTTTTAACCTTCTGGGTACGCCAATAAATACCTAATATTACAATCATGCTAGTCTGTCAGTGAAATTTAATAAAAATAATACATACTTGCTGTTCCAGTTCATTTTTCACGTTAACAATTTCCACTTGTAAGTCTTTAAGCTCAGCATCACACTGGCTTTTAGCTGAACTTATTTCAGAAAGTTTGCTTTTTGCATTATTTAATTCCTCCACTGCACCTTCGTAAATTCTTTTCAGGTTGTCAAACGAAGCCTGGCTGTCTTTTATTTCAGCTTGTCGACGTTCATCGACGGTTTGCTGATTAGTGTGCTGCTGTTGCTATAAAGCAAATTTGAAATTAATATAACTATAATCATTTTCTTAAATATCTTGTAAAAATACATGAATAGGCAGTAAAAACTGATTTCCCCATTAATGCTAATTTATATCTCAAGCCGTACCAGTTCTAAGTATTTATCCTGAAGTTTGGAGAGCTCCGTTTGCAAAGCACTGAAATTTTCTTTAGTTTTGTCATGCAGTGCAGATACATTCAAATAATTATTAGAACTTTCGGCTGCATCTTTCTTAGTCTCTTCAAGTAACGTTCTTAGTTTACTATTCGTCTTTTCCAGTTCACTTATTTTTTCTAGTTGTTCACCGTTAAGCTTTTCAAGTTTAGATTTTTCCTCTGCTAGATCCTCCGAAGGAGAATTTTGTCCCTGCACGACTGAATTAAGTGTTTCTGATGCTAGTAACAAATTTGCATTTTCTCGATCTCGACGATTTTTGGACTCAGATTCTAGTTCTGCTATTCTTCGTAAACTGATCTGCAGCTCGTTTTGGGTATTCAGGAGCTGTAAAAGGATTAAAACAAAAACATTTTTATACAAAATATAATGGAACACCAATCCAATCAATATCTTACCAGATGCTTCACCTTAGCATTCTCTTGTTTGGAAAGGCCTTCTAAGTTATCCAATTCGGTTGCAACCCGAACATATTTCTCTTGCCAGTTTCCTTCAACAGCCTTAAGTTGGTCCTTGACTCTGTCTCGTTCATTTCTCAATTGTGTTAACTCATCCTCTTTGGAATTATATTTCCATGCAAAATCTGCTTCCTGATTTTGCAGTTTCTCTTCATACGATTTTTTGAGATTATCTAGCTTCAATTTTAAGTCCGCATTTGTTTTTTTAAGGTGCTGAGTTTCTTCATTATTTAAATCACGCAGATTCTGACTTGAATTTGAAGGATGAACACGACTTTGGACGTTTGGTTTACTTTCCGTTATGTCAATTAAACTTGCTATAGAGCTTTGTCTGGAACCTAAATTTGAAGGAGTGTTTGTTCCCTGCAAAATATAGAGTCAAAATAGTATCATAAACTGCATTACACGGCAAATCAAGATGTCAAAAAATTGTGCAGTGAGTCAAGGAATAAATAATCCTAATTCGAAGTATAAACATGAAACCAAATGAATTCCATTTCCTCCTACTCTAAACGACGCACTATAAAATCACTTCATTATTGGCTATTATGCCTATCTGCTGCTGCATCAAGTTTTCATAAAATCTGCCGAGATGCAGAAACATTCATGAAAATTTCCGCTACTTACTTGAACATACAATAAAGGCCTAATTACACTCCGTGCATACCTATGATCAACGACCGGTAATTGTTTATTGAACTAGAAACTTCCAACATCCACGAAAAGTGATTAAGAAATCAACGAAATCGCTGTTCCAATTACAGCACACAATTATCAACCATGACTATTTTTAGATGAAGGTTAGACAACTCTAACCCCGATTATTACACAGGATTAGCCAATTGCATTTGTCTAAAATGCTACGTCAACGTCAAGATGGTAAAAAACTCATTTCATCCAAACTTTTGTCAATTAGACCAGAAATAAAAGGACGAATATTAGTTAGGTAGGTGCTTCATAATATTCAAAATTGCACTGCTAAGATAAATATTCAGATAACTTAATCCACCAATTATTTCAGGAACTTTCATAATTCTTATCACCAATGACCTGAAACGAACGTGCATTAAAACATTCAAATCTCTACTATCAACTATACGATGTGCGAGCATACCGACAGCAGTGTAGCACAACTAATCAACTAATTATAAATTATACTACGTGGAAGACGCATATAATGATCACATCGATGAAGTAATTAATTATAACTACCAAATTCTAATTACCTGCGTGCTTCCTCCGACCCGTCGGTCACCCAGGGCACCACTCAAATTAATTGGACTCGCTAATCTTCCGAAATCCCCTACCTCTTCTTCCAATTTCTTTTTTAAATTGGCAAACATGATGCGAAAGTAGGAGTAGTAGAGAAGGTGAAGGAGAGAGTAGTTAACGTTAACAGTATTCTGTGATCACAGTACAGGATAGTCCCAGTACCCTACTTATAATTTTTGACTTTTCAATGTGTCGTCGTTATACGTCCACTTAAAAACTTTCGGTATGTTGGTGTCTACTGTCTAGGTCTACTGTCTACGTATATAAGCTTATACTCACAGCCTGAACTGAATGCAAGAAAAACCGTCTGTATTATTCCTTTGAGCTAATACTTGAAAAATAATTACTGTTGTATTTTTTTATAAAATCAAAATTACAAAAATTCAAGGCACGGAGTTTGAGACTGTATAAATTAAATAAATCTATTCACACAATTTACAGCCGAGACAATTTTCACACAACCGAAACGAACAGACAAACTGCACACCATCCACCCACACTCCTCTCGTCCGCACTCCAACTGAATCAACGTATTGCATACGTATGCATTCAGATGCGATTCCATACCAAACCACACTTGCCACATCTCCTCCTAGTCCACTTTTGCGGCCTTTTCCTCTCCCATTTCTTCCCATTCCCATTGCCAAATTACATTTTCAATTTTCATCTTTTCCATTTTTCATCCCCAATTATTTTTTTACATTCTTCCCGACAATAACAATTTGATTGTTCAATTATACAAAATTCCCCTTAGATTTAAGATTTGATTCCACCTTCAATTCCTCATTTATTCTCAATTCCCACTGATGGAAAAGTACTGAAGTTGTCGGCAGGTATGAACCTACTAAACTGAATGTGACAACCACACAAAGTAATATCCGTAGGTTAATTAGTGTAAAAAAGAACTCAAGAATCGCGATCAATAGGTTTTCATCGCGTTTTCATAAATTGAATATTAAAACTATTTGAAACTGTTTTTGAAAAATTCTATAATTCCATTTGCTAAGAAAAGGATTTTTCAGGCTCGATGTAGCACTAGAAAGAAATTACCTTGTGCTTGCCGTGCGTAAATAAATATCTATGTGGAAGAAATATGCACCAAAATGTTGAATTTAAATATTATTACTTGTTAAGTAATCATTAGATTATGAAAACAATAAGATTGTTGTAAACTATTTGTAATTATGTTGTGATGTTTACATCAAGTATGTATTTAAAGTTTGAACTTTCCACACGTACTAATTAATATCATGTATGAGTCTGCATTGAAAAGTTCAGTTCATTCGTAAAGGCGTTTATGATTAATTTTAATTGCATGTACAGTGTAAATACAAGAAGATGCGGACAGAAAGCAATGTTCGTTTGCAACTTTTGCAAGTGCAATCCACAGCCTCGTATTTAATTCAATGCTTCAAAATTATGCATTTTAATTGACTGAACTTTGGTGAGTTCTTGAATCATGCCTCATGAGTGACTCAGCAGCTAAACACGAGTTTCCCGTTGTCGAATGAATGTGCCCATTAATTTTTTCATTGCTGCCCAAATATGACGAATTAGTAGGGCAAATTACTCTTTTAAACTACATCAACCTTTGAAGGTTAACGGTGCTAGACAAGACTAAATTGATCAAGGATTAAGTAATATAAAGTTATTTTTTAGAATATCTGATAGGTACTTAGGTGTCTGTGGAAAGTTATCGTGTACTCCCCTCTTTTCGATAACTGCAGATTTAAAAAAGTACATCAAGTACCTATACATACTTGATAGTGATAGTTGAGGATGCGATAGTAACCTTTACATTTCCCATAATCCTATGTGGGATTAATGACTTCCAATCAAGTAGTTTAAAAAATTGATTATAGTCAAGAACATGTTTAAGCTGAATTTATTTATTACATACACGCCTATTTTCGGTACATAATATTATATCAGTTAACATACCACAATGTGTACTAAAATAAAATGGCATTCGTCCTCATTTATATACGGCACAATTTAAACAACGTATTTGACTTATTACATACATTAGATTGTTGCAGGTTCACAAAGGTTGTTAGATTATTATTATTTTGGTCATAATATAATGCATTGAAGAACTGTCGGTGCAATTTTTACCTATTGGAATAATTTAGAAAAATAGAAAACCGTAGTGTATTTAAAAAAGCGCTATTGGGTTTACAAGTGTTTATAATACTTTTTTTTATGAAATACTCTATAATCAGCGTCCAATCGAAAATATATTGCCGCCCAAACACGTACAAAAAGATTACTCTACGGAATTCTTCAGTTGCATTTTATTCTACCTTACTAATACGGTTATCAAGGCAATTGGACTAGGGGTGGTGGTCCACCACCTATAGTCCAGCTGCCCTGTAGAGTTATTACAGTAATGTGAAATATAAACTTCTTTATATTTTTAACCTTTTGAAGATTCATAATATGCATTAGCCATTTGAACCTTTGTCAGACAGACAGAAAAAATGGCGATTTCGTTAACTACTACTACTATGGCAGCAATAATACTAAAATACATTTTATACAAAATAGAACTATTATTATTGATTATACAACAAATATATTCGCATTCGTTGTGTACTCAACTAGAAAAACTTGGTGCTGTAACTGTATCCACCAAACAGTAACTGGAAGGACTTATTTTGGTTTGACAATTTACTTCTACTACGGACACTTACGTTTCAGGAATGCTACAGGAGCTGCAAATTTTTAGTCTTGGATATATTACAAATCTTGTAATATTGGTATTGGTACTGGTACTTCAACTTTATACGCTTGCAGTGAGTAATTACAAATTTATTTACAAAAGTAAAATATACAAATTAAGTAGAACAAAATCCCAAACATAAATGCTTAAGGCTATATATCTGCATATATAATTATTACTTTCTAGGAAAAATTAGTTGCTTCGTCTTTGTACACATTTGAGTTCGTTATATGGAATGTTATTTTCGTGTTATTTAAATCTATGAACCACTTGAACCTAGCGTCTACCGAATCTCGTAAATCTAAAAAACATATATCTCGACACAGATACAAGACACTACAGCAATACCTTAATTAGTGGGTCGTAAATGGCCGTAAAAGAATACTTAATATATAATCTGTAACTTAGCTTAACCAATTTTAAGCTTACCCAAACAAAACTTGACTAACATCTAAGTTGAAGTCACACCTCGGCGAGCAATTAAAAGATTCAAAACTGGATTCTTCTTGATATAGTCCACGGCTTTTTTATGAGTTACCATTGTAAAATCATAACCGTTACATTGTAAAATTTTATCATGAAGTTTGAGTCCAGCTTTATCCGCGGCAGATCCGTGGACAACTTGGGTGATGTAAACACCATTGTCTGTGTATCCATGAGGAGAATGATGAAAGTCCTGGTCGATCCCACCACCAATTTTAAAACCACATTTCATGACTTCTCGACCTTCATAGTCCACACTCAGCTCCTTATGAAGTGTTATGGGAATCTGTTAATATGAAAAAACTTTTTCTTAGGATTTCCGATTTTAATTCATAATTTCTTCGTTCCGAATTCCCTTACATTAATTAGGTATAAAATACTAACTTTTAATACAGCTATATTAGTACTTACGCTAAGGCACTCCATAGCTGTCCCTGCTTGATGTTGGAAAGCCATACTTTATGCGGTACTGCTTCAATGCAATCTGCAACTTCTTCTCCTCCGTGTTAATCAGTAAATCAGATCTAAAACAATAATCAGAACAAAATCTTGCCCATTCAAACAATTTACACGTGGTTTGTTCTGAAAATTCTGTATTCTGAATGGTAGCATCGTCATTATTATTCTCAATTGTGCATTGTATTGTTTCAGTTTCACTCTGAACAGTTTAATTTTCGCTTTTACGCGTTAGATGTTAGTTATATGGATGTTACGCTTGTAATAATAATGCGTAAAATTGACAAAAATATTCACAATATCCTAGCGATACAACTAAAAGCCTGTAGAGAGTCACCGTTCAAATATCTGTCTAGCTACAAGCTATGTGGTTTACTGTAGATTCATTTTCCTAAATTATGTTTGCATTTATTACCAAGTTAAAAGGCGTCAAGAATTCAGATTCAGTATACATATGACTAACTATTGAATGTCGGCAATAATATTATGACTATGTATTGTCTATTGTCAATTGTCAATTATTTTGTCAACGTATTACTAGCCAATCAAACAACAGACAGCAGACTACGCACTATGTAATGACTACATTCTACGTTTTAAAAATCGATCACATTTAGTTCCTTCTAATAATGAATTAGTCCTTTAACAACTTACCACCAAGCACAATCAACAATCGACTGAGTTATCAGTCTCTTCTCTTCGCTGGTTGTTCGTCTCCTCAATTTGGAAAAGGATGGTCAGGTAATGGTAATGATAAAATGGTGACCCAACTTGTCACTTTTAACTTTACACTTGTCGTTGTCGTTGTCAAGTTCAACTTATAACTACTTGATGCTCAAATCAAAACCCAAACCCAAATTCCTTGATTCAAATGTATTCAATGTATTCGCTTCACGTACGAACTACTGATGACGATGACTGATAAAATTCTGTCTACCACAAGCCCATGCCAAACTGGTTGTTTCACATAGAATGGTTGAAAGTTTAAAGTCAAGTTGGCTCACAAATTGTAGTTAATGTAGTTATAGTATTCTTATAGTAAGAGTTGGGTCTGGGTTTGGATTCGGACATCCATTCCTTGTTGCGTGGCTGTCAACTTGTAATCAAGTGTCCCGTCCCGTCTGTATCTCTTATGAAGTCTTTTGGCATTGGCATTGGATTGGCTATGAATAGCAGATTTGGATTTGGGTGGACTAGCACTCGCAGCACCACAAACTTTTTAACACTTACGTCCTACAATAATATCAATACACTGAAAGCCCTACGGTTTAGCTCTTCAGACTCAACAAGCTAAAAACTCAATTTTACACATACAGACACTCTAAAAAGCAAAATAACACGCTTTTATACAGCATCTGACAACAATAAGTGTTTTTATTTAAGAGGTTGAGTGTTCACTCAATCATACCCCATGCTATCTGATGCCTGTCTAACATTTTCTTCCAGATGCCCTTCAGAAAATTCCAGCTTTGTATCCTAAAGACTGTAAAAAGCACAAGTTTTTAGTGTACTCTCGCAAACGCGGGTTCTATATGCAGTAGCGCCTGCAGAAATGTTTTTCGTGTAGACTTGGAAATACCTTGAACTCATCCAGTGTAAAATTTTGAAAAAACTGTAGCTTATCTAAGTCGTATAAATCATAAAAAAATTAGGTCTTTTCCGTGCAAATATAAAAAAACTGGGTCGTTTTCGCGTACATTTAAAAAATGGGTCTTTTTCATATAAATATTTTTAAAAAATGGGGTTTCTCCTTGTAAATTAAAAAAAACTCCGTCGTTTTTGCGTAGACTTAAAGTATATTATTATATTAAGTTTATAGTACCTATTTTTCGTGTAAATTTAAAAAACCCGCATCTTTTGCGTGGAAAAGTTAAAGAAGGAAGTGTATTTTTAAAATTTCTTTGTAGCCTAGGCCTACGCCTAGTAACGCTACTGTTTATATGGTGATTGTGATTCCTGCGGCTTCCACGAACGAGCACGATCTCACATCCATTATCCAGATTAAATATGCCATCACTCCATGACTAAACTACATGACTTCCATGAGTGGAATGCATCTTGAATCTTCAAGTTTACCACAGTACACCACATCAACGTCATCGTTATAATTGGAACTAATAATTTATATCCATCTTGTTGAAATCCTTCTCTGGCCTTACCACGTTACATCTATCCAAGGGACAATTCAAAGGCTAAAAGGGTTCAAGTTATACTACCTAGGTAACTTAATGCATAATTACCTACGTGCGTATCATTACACGCAGAGCCATATGTACGTACTTTTCCTGAGATTGCGAAGCTGAGCAAACAGAACGAAATGGCTATTAAAAGTAGATTTTAAACACTAATACCGCTGTACAACGATACGCTATAATTATTTGTGCCGTAACCCTAGCACTAACAATTAAGTTATAATACCTACATATCGTCGTTAAAGTTCCAAAACACATTAAACACATTAGGCCCGGTGCTGAGCGTATTGAATACTTAGCGTATAGCAATAATTCTAGCATTCTGCTTAAGGGACCAACTGCGTTTAACATATTTTGGTTCTTCAACGACGATATAATAATCATAAAGCCGACAGCCAATGCAAAAACCTGTGACAATTCAGGCGTCATTTTACTATCTAGTTATGGTGTTAGTCGTTAGTGTTAGTCACTTGAAACTTAAGTCATGATAATGATTGTGTGAGAGTGCTTTTATGACGGTGATGGTACTGTCAGTGCTAATAATGCAAAGGTTTCACTCTCTCTGCATTTTGAATGAATGAGATCACTGAATAAAAATTCTTGTTAAATGACCCAGTCTCATCTGTATACATGTCGTTGTAGATAGAACATTTAACACCTATTGGTATACTGCATTGAAATGCAAGAGAGTAAATGCTGAGTATCAGTAAACTGTTATGCAATCTGATCTTACTAGTTAGGGCTGCCAGCTGCCAGACGTCCCGGTTTTACCCAATCGAGAAAGATACTCCTAAACTGCGTTTACGATTATGTCAAAAACTATGTTTTTGTCGCTTTCGGTGTATTGTTTTCAGTTACAACATTTATTATTTTTTTGGACATTCTAAGCCCAGCACAAAACATTTTTCTAGATTATATAGAGTTTAAACGAATACGATAATGTATGCTAAATTGTTGTCTATACATCTAATAATTTCAATGTATGTAATGGAAGCCATTTTTTAACGACTGCTTCAACTATTTTATAAAAAAGCTGACGTATTTGAAAAAGATAATCCATATATTCTGAACAGAATTTTTCTAGCATGACAAACTATTCAGCTGATTAAATAGATATACCTACTGTCTTTTATATAATCTGCAGCCTATTTTGGCCGGGTTTGATCCCACTTGGTGAGTAACTCACTCCTTGGAGCAGCAATTTTCATGCTAAAACAACACTTATACAACTAAAGACTAAACTACAATTATTTATGATTATTGAAACTTTTAAGCCCTTCGTTTTCAGAGAAAGACTAAAATGTAGACAAAAGATTGGGATAAACTGTGGCTTTAGTCAATTAAGGGACCTTTAGCGTCCGGGCCGACACTTAATTGCCCGGGACACGGGACATTTGAAAGCATTCAACAAAGATAGTCACGCATATTTTTTGACGGAGTCCCGGAATCGAGTTTTCAAAATCTGGCAACCCTATCTGATCTAGTTAAGAGAACGTGAGATCATCATAATAATGATGGCAGGAATTATATTGAACTGGCATTCATTCAATGCTCAAGAAGTGTGTGTTGAAGAATGTAAGACTTTAAGATTGTGTAAGTTAAATCTGAAGGAATAATTTGATTATTGTTAATAGGAAATGACAAACTAATTGTTAGTCATAGTTGTATGAATTGTAAAGATAAGATGAAAATTTTTCAAGTAAAGTATCAATCGTCAATCAGTTGATCAATGGACAAAGATTAGATCAAAAGATCAAAAGCATAGCTAACGATAGCTTTGACATTGCAATTATTGTTGTAAACAAGGAAAATCATCATATCTGGAGTGGTGGATTTTACTGAAGACTTTGTCGAAAGCATTCAAAATAAGGCAGAAGGAGTTGAGCCAACTCCGAATCTAGAAGTATTATTGAGCTCTGAATGTGAAGATGAATCAGAAACAGAACCAGACCAAGGCGGCTGGACTTCATTTGCTATATAGCAAAATAAAGTCCAGCCACCTTGAACCAGACTCAGAAAATGTATCCGCGGTGGAGGAAGCAGATAGTAAAAAGGGAGTGACATTGAAAATTCTGAAATGGAAAGAACGGCAGCAGATAGTAAAGGGAGTGACACTGGAAATCCTGAAAATGATAATCCTGAAGAAGTAGTAGACGGGTATGGACAGGAAGGTGTCGGCCTACGCAGCCTGGTATAGTTGACTCAGATGTGTCAAAAGATGTGTTTGCTACGCCTGAGAACGAATCAGAAGATGACCTAAATAAACCTCAATCCATCCGACACAGAAAAAAGAGTGGACAACGCTCCACAGCCACATTCAAGCAAAGCAACCTCAAAAGAGAAGAGAGGTGAAAAGTTCTCAGGTGAAGAGAAACNAGTAGTAGACGGGTATGGACAGGAAGGTGTCGGCCTACGCAGCCTGGTATAGTTGACTCAGATGTGTCAAAAGATGTGTTTGCTACGCCTGAGAACGAATCAGAAGATGACCTAAATAAACCTCAATCCATCCGACACAGAAAAAAGAGTGGACAACGCTCCACAGCCACATTCAAGCAAAGCAACCTCAAAAGAGAAGAGAGGTGAAAAGTTCTCAGGTGAAGAGAAACGTAAGTCAACTGTATTTACTTCTGACGAAGAGTCAGAGGTAGCAGAAAGAAAATGAAGCGAAATTAACTAACTATATACCTAATAATTTTTATCAAATCTAATAAGTATCAATACTCAATCAGTTGATCAGTGGACAAAGATCAGATCACAACATCAAAAGCAAAGCTAACGATAGCTATGACATTGTAATTATTATCAATATCTAAGCATAAACTAGTGGTAGGTAATATGATTCATTATATTGCTCTGTAGAGGCAAGAATAGGTATTACGCGGCATAACTAGCTATCTAGCTAATAGTTAGTGACACCCCGGAAGAATTTTCCATTCAAGAGTGAAACTTTTAATAGTAACGATGATTTTAGCCTTGTTTCCAGCACAGAGCAATAATACATATCACTGTGCTGATGCATTATGCATTTATCTGTAAGTACTCCATGCTCCATGCTCTTTTAACACTAACAAGATTTAGGTCGTAAAGAGATACCTATTTACTCACATACTACACATTATGGGTTAGATTTAAGAGGTTAAGAAGGAAACAAATACACATTGAGTGCTTTGTTGCTGCCAGCAATTTAAAGCCGGATCATGGATTCGATAATCCACTTCTATTCTGATTATACATATAATAGTCAGGAAAAAAAATTATGAGTGAGCGCTAGAGCTATGAAAATTGCGATCTATTTACTGCCTACTGGTACATGGATTTTGTCGGGTCCTTCTAAAAATATTGACACATGTAAAGATCAAAGATATGCGTGGAGTAGTTGGAGGTGCAAGAAAGCACTTGGCAATTAACCAGTCTACTGCACACGCTAAGCTTCAACTGGAAAAATCTACTAACCCTTTTGACCTAAAGTACCATCTACAACATTTAGTTCTCAAATGGATATATGTATGTAAGCATGTGCCGCTTTTAATTTTCAAGTTTGCAGTTTTGGAGGCTGGGACTAACGATAAGACATACTCAAGGTAGCTCGATTTTACATTTCCTGTAATCTCTCGCCACCCAGTGTAAGACGGCAACAAATTTAAAGTCAAGTTACCTTGGGGTAAGCTATTAAATTTTGAGCTATAGGCATATATCTGCTTCTAAATTAGACCTGGTATAAGAGAAGAATTATGCATGTACATAGTAGATAGATTCGTAGTAGCACTACTGAGACTGCTAAACTGCTGAACTGTTGTACTTTATATGTAGTTGTGCTATAAAAGGTACATACGTATACCTAGTCAAAGTGGGTGTAATTTACAGTGTTCCTGTATATATATAGTAAGTAATGATTGAGTAGTCAGGAAAATGCAAGCAAAGCAAGCATGTCGACCCTTTCTGGAGAAAGATTTTTTGCTAGTTTTTGCGTAAATACTTGTAAGAATCTGAAAAACCTTGCGTTATATCACATCTCAACTGTAGATCTAAAATTAAAAAACCTGAAACCCACAAAATGCCCTCCAGTAGAGCAACGACCACAACCGATTTTCATGCCTACGAAACGATTGATGGTACTCCACACTCCACTTCTAGATGACTAGATTATTATTATTATTATACTTGTTTGATTTATTTCTCGAGTCTTCAGATCCAGATATAGTTCATGGAGTCGAAGTCGTAGTCAAGTACAGTTCATCCCATAATGATAATGATCATGGTAAGGGATAAATCAATGAAGGCCGGAGAATAGACCAATGAGTAAGCTGTAGATGGAGAAGGAGGGACCAATACATTAATATATCAGACTGTGGACAATGACAACATTTGCTTAAATGAGCCAAAACCATATAGTACTTAATATTAGCAAAACCTTGCAACTGTTACATAAAGTAGGTAAGGTAGTATTGGTAGTCAGTGGGTTGGTAGTCAAAGTCAGTCCTTTTCCATTACGATGAACAATCGAGACGCATTAAATTCGGGTATGTCGATCAATATTTTTTACTCTGATCTAATGAAAGGTTGTCATTACCCACACACATTATGGCTTGGCTAGTCAGTAGTCCATCAGTTTAGGCCCACTTTTACAAATATAAATATTTCCCTAGTCGGATCGGATTCGGTGGGAAAGAGAGGTAAAGGGGTTATGTGATATGGGCAAGTATGTATACACTGTACGTGCCACACGTAAGTCATTAAGCTAAACCGCAGTTAAGTTTGAAGGCATAGTGTACTTTAAAGGCATAGTATAGCTTTACAGCATTCAGTAATTCAGCACAGCACAAGTTCGGGTGACCTATATGCCTATATATGTACATATACCTACATGGAATTGAAAAATGCATGAAATACAAAAACATGGGATAAAAGCCTTCGTGCTTGTTTTATTCTTTTACCTCGTTCTATACATGCAATTTCATCATTCCGGGTTATTAGATACAGAATGAACTAATCGTGTTGCATGCATTTTCTTACTTTTACGTAGCTGGTCACGAAGCAATTGAATTAATCCATCATGTCAAAATATAAAATAACTTTTCCTGCATAAAGTCCTCTCCCAACTCTCCAATTCCAGAGTTAGCAATTAAATATGTGAGAGCCACAACTAGTAGCACAAGCACAAGATATAATGACAGTTCAAGTCGTCGAGCCTAACCGCAATGCTCAACCATAGTGATAGGGAACCAAACCAACGATAATTCGTGGGAGTTAAGTTAAGTTGAGTCGAAACCCGAGTCAAGTCAAGCCAAAGCCAAGCCTTTTAGTTTTTTTATGCAGTTGTAACAACGAACGACTACATCAATGCGTTAGTGCATATTGGTAAAATGTCTAGCTCCATCTCCTATACTTTTGTACACTTGCAAAAATGCTAATTGTATAATGCACAGGTATCAAGTTATCAGCCTGTGCAAAATGTTTCCAATTGTGTGATAATTCAAACTTATTTACATTCTATATAGCCTACGAGCTTGCAATATGTGGTATTATTGTTATGATACGCAAAAAATAATTATTATGTTTATGTACATCAACTCAGGGTTACAGGTAGAACAACCGAATTTACTTGAAAAAGAAATTGATGTTGGTACGTATTTAGGTACATTGCTATTGCTCTAGTCATAAATATTACAAGTTACAAGAAGTCTTCCAGACCAGGAGTCACATTGTCAGTCACACATGACATGACACATAAAAGTGTCAAAATTATTCTACCTACTTGACTTACCTAATACCATCAAGTCTCTCTCTATTTCTCTACCCACTACCACTACCACAACCCATAAGTACACTTTTCCATTCCAAATTCTAATAATTGTCCTATATATCTGGAGGTATGCAGTGAAAAAAATACTTTGCCGCAACGCATTGGCGATTGGCGTCATAGCCATTGTCATCATATGCATTTTCTTGCTACAGTCATTAAGCCTTGCCTCGAGTTTGTATTGGTGCAGAAAGTTGATAGGAGTGGAGATCTGCACAAGCTTGTTTTTTATTTCGTTTTTTTCTCCTTTCGCTTGCTATTTATTCCTGACGTGAGTCTCGTCTCAAAGTCAAGTCAAGTCAAGCTAAGTCAAGTCAGAGTTAGGAACAGAAACAACAGATGAGCACTGAGCACTGAACACTGAACAGAGTTGTAATATTAATATGCACAGTCTCGGACTTTATTTTATCATTTTATGTATGAATATTTACTGACTAGTTTCAAATCCAAACCTCTAACTCTAGCCTGTGGCCCATGGCTCTTTGCAATAAAGATGAGCTGGCCTGATGCCTAAATAGTATGGCTCGCCATCAGCACTTGTACATGTGTTAATGGCTACCTTTACTTACTTACTTATTAGTCATCTTATGCACATGTGGCTGTGGCTGTGGTTCTGCTTCTCCTTCTGTGATCATTTGGTATGGTATGTACAGATTGCAAACCAATCTGTTCTGTGGTACTTCATACTTAAGTTAGTATAAGGTTTATCTTACTTGTAAATTAGGAAGCGACATTGTGAACTTAAGGTTGTATGTGCAGGTACCTACTACAGTATTTACTTGTAGTAGGTAAATGCAATTCTAAACGTCGATGTTGTATGCAGTTGTCCTTCTACATTTTTTACTGTCTTTGTAGGAGATAGCGTGGAACAGGTAATTGTCAAATCATAATGGCAATAGTAAAATAGTAATAGCATGATGGCAATATCAATATCATTTCAGTTTCAAGTTCTGAATCATTTAACATGAATGTTAATGCAAGTGTGGCCGAGTGAGGATTGTATTTTGGGATTGTGTTGCGTGTGACGTAAAATGTGGAATTGTTGAGCTAATAATGCAATAAAATAGGTTTTAAAGGATTAAAGTGTGTCATTTGGCGAGCGATCTAACGTACTTTAAGAGAGTGTATACGAGTGGCAAGTTCCCGGGCGGATTTGTTCTGATCGTAGCGCATCTGAGCTTCGTTTGTGGTGCACACTGGCGCTGGAGATTTCAGTCACTGCCTTGCCTTCGTCCGAGTAAGTTGTGTGTAGATCATCCTGTCCTACCTCTTCTGTGCATTAGTGTTTCCGTCTCTCATTCTCGTCTGTGAATTGTATGCCCAAGTCCCGGTGGCGACTCCGTTGCTGCAAGAAAAGTAATAGTACACCGAGACCGAATTTCAGAAATAGCTATCTTGACCGACTCAAGTCCTACGAGTTTTTCATTCGTCAAAGAAACCCGGATTTAGACACCATGTCTTTGATTCACCACATTCAAGATAAGGTACGCTATATAACTCCCCGTACACAGTTTCATTCTGACGTTGCATCATTTTTATTCGCAAATTCTTCGAGCATCAATTGGTTTACACTTAAGTTTTGCAATTAAACTCATACCTGTATTTTCTATCTACTTAATGCTGTCTACAGTTATTCGGCTCAAGTTTAGCGGTAGTTTGTAATTAAATTGGTAATTTTAATTTGTGAGATTCATAATAAAACTTAAAAGTGTATAATCCAGGTATATATACGTTATATTATTATGTGGAGTAGGTATGTGTTGTGGTATTGTTTGAAAGTCCACGCCTACAATGCCGCACTACTTTAATGAAATATGAGAGAACGCTAAAACTATACTTGAGTCTTGGAAATCACCAACCACAACCAGAACCAGGAAGGATGTTGAGTGTTGAGATTTGAAATTACTGCCCCATCTCTCAGATTTAGGGCGGCTAATTTTTTTTATCGTAGTTCATAGGGGGTACAAGTATCAACAGGATAGATTCTCGGTTTACAAACAGAATTGCATATATTATCGTTCCTGTCATCAAATAAAATGTTTATATAGGGTTAATATTATAAGTTTAATGTTTGTACTTCATTGTCAATTAATTGTTTGGTTAAAACGTCTCGTGGGTTTCAGAATACATTTTTTAATTAGAGCAAAAATGCATTTAATGATCATCTGTATGTACCTAATTATGTATAGGTATGTAATACCAGTATTTAAAACAGAAGTTTCGGTTTGCCGACACTCTCTTGCAGTTTCACGTGCTTTACATTTTCCCCGTCTATGAGAGCAAAGGTTCCGTGTGTGGAATCAGCAAACGGCGTTGAATACTAGTGTGATACATAAGCATGAAAACCGTGCTTTGGGTGACATGAATGTGAATGTACCCAGTTGTGAAGGTGAACTCTGGATGATTGTATTCGTAAAATCGTGAATTCTGAATGTGTTGTTGGATCTATATTTGGGAAGATGGAAATGAAAGAGGATCTGTCATTGTCAGTTGTACTGTAGAAGGTTTATTATAGGTCTTTATAGGTATTATAATAAGTTAAAGAATAGGGAAAATCCAATAATCGTTGAGCTGATTTTGAGTCTAGGAAATTCAGGTAGGTATTCTTTCCGGAGAATTTTTGGATGCGGGCATTGCTGTACCTTAGCTTGTCACATGCTGTACGCATGCTCTTATGTCTCTGTAACGGTTTTTACTGTTTTACCCGAACAAGAGCAACTATCATCATCGTTGTCATCAAGTTTTAATTCCCTAAATTGATAAAATACACATATGGATGGATTTTTTAGCGTAACGCCTCTTGGTTAAACACAATTATGTTATTTAGCTGTACTTTTGCAGCATGCAGCATTTAGTCAGTAGTCTACATGTGCCGTGCCGTGTATGGCTGCAGCATAGTTGACGGTATTTGACTCAATGGACTCGAATAGTTCATCAACGAAGAAACAATTAGCGTCGAGAAGTAGATACAAGGTAGCTATATGTAATCGGTAGGAATTTCTCAGGATGAGTATGCTTCGGTACCTACATTAAATGATTAGAATTTTTTAGGAACATTGAAAATGCCTTGAGTTGTTTGTTAGCTTCTTTTAATGAATTCGTAATTTATTTTCACATTGTTTTTTATTCTTCAGGAGGATTTCGACAATCAGTTGAAAGAAGCTGGTACCAAATTGGTCGTTGTTGATTTTTATGCCACTTGGTGTGGGCCATGTAAAATTATCGCTCCCAAGCTCGAAGAAATGGCCGCACAATACACCGATGTCATTTTCCTCAAAGTTGATGTAGATGATTGTGAAGAAGTTGCTACTACCTACCAAATCAGTTGCATGCCAACCTTTATGTTTTTCAAGAAAGGAGAGAAGGTCAGTATTGCTTTTGAACCGCGAATTTAATTATTATCAATATTTGCACAGTAATTTAGATCCCTAAACGAATTAAAGAATCCATTAATTATAAAGTGGATGTTTATTGTTTGAATTTAGGTGGCAGAATTTTCTGGCGCCAATGCAGACAAAATTAGAGAACTGGTTGCGGCTAACAAGTAAACAGAACAACTCGGGTATAAGTAAATTACTTATACCGACCTCCATGAAAATTAACTGAAACAAAAGTGAATGATTAAAAAGCTTTTTTTCCAACTTATTAAATTACCAAAAATACATTCTCATTAATTTTGTAATTACTTTGCTCCTGTAAACAAACAATGGAACGCTTTAACCAACTTCACGGTAGTGAAATTTACAAGACAAAATTGAAGGTCAACTATTTATTTGAAAATTATTTTGAAATCACGAGTAGCTGAAATAAATCACTATATTCCTAGATATATATATATGTATTAAAAGTCTTGAGGCCTCAAATCCTTCAATTTGTTAAATATCTTAAATCGTTACTATAAGACGAAATTATTTTAATTTGCTACTCTATTCCAAGTATGTAATTATCAACTTGTCTCTATGAATGTGAGTAAGCTTCGAACGTTTTATCTGTATCTGGTGTCGACAATTTCAATTACGAAATAAACACCTAATGCATATTGATTTTGGAAAATCCAGTGTATGATTATATGTACTGACTACTATAAGCAATGGTTATTCCTAAAATCATCTTTACAAGTAAACGTCAGCTGTCAGAGTTCATGCTGATTCATGACTTTCATTAATATAGCAGCTTAACTTAAGAAGGACTGGAATCATTATAATCCCAAGTGATATTTTCCAATAAAAGTACTGAACTCCCAGCAATTTGAAGATGGGGCGAACTATCTTCTCGTAGTGTATCCACTTCACGTTCACTAATCTGTCATAAACTGGAAATGTTAAGATTATTTTACTATTGTCTGATAAGATTGTTGATCCACTTGAATCGTATGATAAGAGGGAATGAACGTTTATTCCGGGTTATGTAGAGTCGGCATCCGCACTCGCTTCAATCATTAGCATTGCTATTACTATAAGTAATAAGGTGCTTTAATTAGGTATACTTGGAATATCACAAAATGATTTCGAATTAACTTTCCAACGATTCGCTGACGCCGACATCTATTTTAACCATTAACCACTTCAAATGATTTTTTGTGTAATTATAACTTGTATAGCTTTACTTTTCCCTATTTTTATGAACGTAAACCTATTCATGGAAAGCTTATCAATTATGCATAAATCATGCACGTACTATCCAGAAGGATTTTGCTGTGATTTAGGTCATTCGCGGTTGATGTCGGTAGCGTAGCACAGCACTGTCCTTTTCTATTTCATATTGGCATTTTTTCGCATCATCGCAGATCGCAACATGTTATAATGCTATAATAATGTAATTACGGCTTACGAAAAAAATGCAAGTTTAATAGCTCGGTTTAATATTGCCATTACTAGTAGTAAAGGCCAATACTCGCATTATTAAGCTATACATACAAGTTAATAAAGTACATGTTTAAAAGCAATTATACTACTCCTACGCAGTAATATCCAATATCATACATTTTGTGTGGTAAAATGTGTGTGCCAACTATCACTATCATTCAGTCATTAGCATTTGAAGTTTAGTAATGCAGTGAGTTGAAAACTAATTACATTTTGGGCACTGCACTGGTTACTATGTCATCGATGAAGAGTCAAAATGAGATTAACTAAATGGCTGTAAAACAAAATTACCTACATCCATTAGACTAAATTTTAAACGTTTCCGAATTTCCTATTTTAACATTTTTGAAACGTTTCAAAATTTCTTATTTCAGCAATTTTTGAACGTTTCCGAATTTCCTATTTTAACCATTTTGAAACGGGTCAAAATTTCTTATTTCAGAAATTGAACGTTTCAGAATTTCCTATTTTAACCATTTTGAAATGTTTCATTTCTAATTTTAACATTTTATGAACGCTTCATTCCATATTTTAGCAATTTTGACATCTTCCAACTTTTTATTTTAACGATTTGACACATTTCGATTTTTTTTATTTCAACGATTTCGACACATTTCAATTTTTTTATTTTAACGATTTTCACACATTTCAATTTTTTTATTTTAACGAGTTTGAAACGGTTAATTTATTATAATGGATTTTTATTATTTTGTTTTGAAGCCGTTTTGGATTTAGCTCATTTTGTTTTATGAGCTAGGTATTTGGATATCGCTCATTTTGACTCTTCATCGACGATATAAGTACTTTATTATTATTTTATTAAGTGGTTATGTGGTTAAAGTGTAGTTTTTAGCAGATACGTTACAGATGCTGCAGTTGCAGCTTCGTAGGGACTATGGGCTAAATTCTGCGAAGCTGGTAAATATTATTACGAAAGTCAAGAGAAAGTATTTCACGTCCGAGTCGAAACGGATTATACGAAGGTAGATTGGTAGATAGGTCGACTTTAAATTAATATTCGAATGCTGTACTTATGCACATATTATAACTAAGTAGAATTATTGCAAGTTGCATTTGGATAACTGTTACCAAAATAAAATGTTCCAATCGTAAATAATTTATTGAATACTTTATCTGAAATTATTGTTGTGTTGACGTAAGTACTCAGTTCTTCAGTCCTCCATACTGATCCAACAAGGTTTCATGTTGCAACTTGCAACTGTCGTTGTAAAAGTTGATAATCGAGAAGAAAAATCAACAGGACAGATTACACAACTGTAGTCAAATCTCTTTTACCACTTTATTCTATACCTATAGTTTTTTCAAGTTTGAATGGCTGGAGATTGTGGGTACTTCAGTCATTTTTCCGTTACAACGTAAAACTTAAAGGCCTTCAAACACCAATTTTGAATAACAAGGCTTTCCTTTGGAATTGAATGGAAACAACACGTTTATGTTATACTCGTACATTGTATCGCATCGTAAATGCTGAGTCAAACTTATTTTAAAGTATTACGTGCATATCGAATGTTATTACACTGAGTAACTGAATCAATATTGTTATTGTAGCTAATAGATAGTTAGTCCACGGTAATGATCGGTGGATTGGAGAGAAATTTTTATTTACAATCAATTGGGTGTACGTAAAGCATTAAAACTGTCGTACTTCCTGAAAATAATGGATTTAGTCTTCGAAACTTGTTTATTAGCACCAGAAGCCTCGGACTTTCCGATAGTTAACTCCCCTGTTTGGATATTTGGACGATCTTATTCCATTCATTATGGTAAGTTGGTTTTAAATTTTTGGATTTTGTACATTTGAGTAATTGATTGATAGCTTTTAAAGGTTATTAAAGGAACTAAACATATTGTTTAGTTCCTCAATAATGTGTGATATACAATCTTTTAATACCATTATTCATTATTAGTTGATAATAGCATTTGTAAGTGGTTAGAATTAAATGGGACCCATTTATAATGTGATTAATATTGAAAACAATTTTAAAGACCTTGAGGAACTCCGCAGAAGTGTTTCGACGTGTATGTGGGTAACATATAGGAAACATTTTCCTAGTATTGGGGATACGCACATGACATCTGATAAAGGATGGGGGTGCATGATTAGATGCGGTAAGTAAAGTTTCTTCGAGGCTATAATTGTATTTTAGTTATATTGATATTCAACTAAATTAATTTCCGCTCTGTTTCTGTCCGTGTAGGTCAGATGTTGACTGCGAAAGCCCTTTTACTACGTCATTTGGGTTAGTAATATTAATGTGGTATATTTTTACTTCAGTTGAACTTTTTTATATTAGCACGTGATATTTCGTACTTTAAATTAATTTTCTGTGCTGAGCTCGAGAAAACGTGATTTTCAAAACGATAACATCCTATTTGTAACTTGTAGGGCCTCAGTGGCACTGGAATCCACAAAACCGAGATCAAGGCTATCTTAAAATTGTATCCATGTTCGCTGACACACGAAATGCTCCTTTATCAATTCATCATATTGCAACAAACGGTGCTAATTTGGGAAAACCCATTGGCTCGTGGTTAGGTCCAAATACTGTTATTCAAGCAATCAAGAAAATAATTTTATCTGAACCTTGCTTGGATCTTCATGTTCACGTTGCTATGGACTCTATCGTTGTAAAGTCGGAAGTCAAATCCAGTTGCCTCGTGGAAAACCATACTCCATCTCGACTGCTTCCTTCAAGGTATAAAAGCTGAACTCACCAACTTGCTGAAATTCGTAATTGTTCTGCATATTTTCGCCATTATTTTTGCATTTCTAAAATCGTAGTATATCATAGTATGTATAGTCAAATTTTGTCAATACTCTATAACATGCCCATACCCTGAAGTCTTGCCTTTTCTCCAAGACGCTTCGCAGCATATCCGAAAAACGTTAACTTTTTCCAATTTTGAGAAAGAGATGGGTGTGGGCGCGTGGGGTGTTAAAACCTTTTATAAGGTTAGAAATTTTGTAAAGATGTTTATCGACTATATTATGGATTCTGGTTTTAAGGTATACTCCAAAACATCTCGACGTAGTACATGTCTAGGTTTTCTTATCTCTAATGCATTCTGGTGTACATTTTAGGTCTGATGTTAAATGGAAGCCCCTACTCCTTGTCGTGCCACTCAGACTTGGTCTTTCTGAACTTAATCAAGCGTATATTCCAGGTTTAAAAGCCGTTTTTGAAGCGCCTCAGAATGTAGGAATTATGGGTGGCAGACCTAACCATGCACTGTTCTTCATCGGATATGCTGGTACGTAATTATTGATTTTCTAATTTAAGTAATCACTTGAAATTTTTCCCAGAGCTTTATTGTTCAGTGTTTGCCAATGTTAAGTTTACGAAAAAAATAGTCTTGAAAAAATTTGTCTGATTGTATTTCAAATGTTTTCTTGTGGACAATGCATCGATGTTGTAGAAAATGAAGTTCTGTACTTGGATCCACATACGGTGCAGTCAGCAGTGACGATAGGAGATAAAATCTATCCCACGGAAGAGGCTGCGGACGAAACCTATCACATTCAAAAACCAGGAAGGATGAATTTTCTCGCAATGGATCCTTCAGTCGCAGTTTGTTTTTATCTTAATACCGAAGCTGATTTTGATAACTTATGTATAAAATTAAGTGAACGCTTTAATGCCTCCCTTGGTCTCTTCGAAATAAGTGACAATAGAACTAGTTTCACTAGCAATAATGTTTCAACTTTCATTCAGAGCGTCGACGATGATGAAGAAGGTTTCGAAATTCTCGGTTAAGTCGAAAATTCGTGTTTGCAATACTGTTCTAAGGGATTTTTATATTATAAACAGAATAGAAGCGTTAATTTATATGAATCCACGATAGCGCTACAATGTACAATACGTAATTACCAATTATATTTGTGTTTTCAAATGGTTGAAAAATAAATGTGCAAGTATGAAATTTTACATTAAAACTACTTCCTATTCAAGTTTCCTGTTTTCTAAAATTATTAGCCACATTTAAATTGTTTCACTGTATGGCTGTGTTACTTCACAACGTTTCACTAACTAGCTATAATTATGTGTAGATAGTTTATAGTTATTATTATAATCACCCAGACGTTGCGTCTGGTAAAATTTAATATTTTTAGTTACTATTTCCTTGTTACAATGGCCTTCGCTAGTATGATCAAATCAAGAAAGAATTTTTGCAAATCTTTATTAAAGTGAACAGAAAGTTGAAATTATTTTTATTTTTTGTAATCAATATGACAATACATTATGTACACTGTGTTACGTAAATGTTTATTCTTATTCCTTGACATTAATGTCTTCAAGCGAATATGGAACATTCACATTCTAAAAAAATGTCTTGCATTGTATTGTTTCAAAATTATCATATGGCACACATGACTACATTAATTACAATAATATATTTTATATAATTCTGTACGAACTCTGGATAATAATTTGTGTACTATATGAGGACAATATAATAATTTAAATCTATACAATGCGTCTATATTAATTCACAATCATAAGAATGCGTATGTCTCAAATGAAAACATGTACACGCAACTGAGGGGAAGAGAGCATCAATACTGGTTATTTTCATAAGATCTTTAAGGCCATATGTAATCAATGATGTTGAAAAAGACAAAAAAAAACTATCACCGTACTGATGAAAAACTAAAATAACGTTTATTAAATTCTTAATCGATATTTAGCCAAATTTTAGTAAAATTTAAATATTTCGTATTGGTTACTTGGATTGTATGCATATGGATATAATTGTAGATGGATCTGGTTGATTTACTGGTTTACGTGATCATTCTTTCCCCACTAACTGAAACACAACCTCATGGCTCAGTGCCCGTCCACACTGAACCAATGACGAGAAGAATGACACAGAGGATTACCGGTAGCTGGGGAGAACAAAACGTTGCAGCTGGCGCTATTGGTGTAGGTGCTGTTCTGGATGTATTCTTTCCGTTGACATGAACGAGCCCCGAAAAGAGCAATTTAAATCCATAGTATTAAACTGGGTGTGACAAGCCCCCCGATTTGACAGTTGACCGTATGGCTATTTCCATTGATGATATAAACAGATTCGTGAGATCTGGTCACTAAGTATTTGCTAAACAGGCTCTGTGATGATATGGGACGTTCTGCTGGTTTATTCCATGGAAATGATGGCATCTCTAACTTTGTTCTAGGAATACTGCTATGAATAAATCCGGTTACCATTTCAACTTTACCTGAAACGAAAAAAAACCATGGAAAAGATTTAAAGATTGTTTAGCATGACTCGAGCTCCGGCACTGAGGTTGTCAAGCAGAGGCGGCTGAGGAGGAGAAATAATGTGAAATGTGCTGTGAATATTGAGCAAGTGGCGGAGGGCGAGGAGGGATTCACGGTCTCGCATGTGCCACCCTACGTACATGTTTATTGCTCAAATATACATGCAGAGGAGAAGATCGCAGCCATAGATCGTGCCCGGCATTGCTCACGATGCATGGCATCAAGTAGCTAAGCCTGATTCGGGTGCTCGGAGCTCGGAGATTCGGATAGTCTCATATGATTATGTATACGATAGCAAGAAGTAAAACGTTACCGGTTTCCAAATCGACGAAGAGCACGTCTTGCTTATCCACTGAACTGGCAAATAAATCATAAGTATGGGACGTTCTTGAGGGATAGAATGCAATGTTGCTGATATTCAAAGATGTTTTCACGTCAAATGAAAATTGGAGTCCATTGTCTGTACACAACAAATATGAGTACCCAGAGAATATTAAATTATGAAGGAGTAGAACGAGTGGAGAGCATATTCACTGGCTACACTCGTACAACAACTTTGTCACTTAGAAAGCTAACACTTCCCTCGAGTCTCATAAAGATAAAGATAAAGACACAAGATACGACCAAGTAGTCCCATCAAAGTAAAAGTTTAACCTCACCCGTGAGACGCTGAATGAGAAGTGTTGTTCCAGTTGTATCATGGGACACGGTCACTAACTTCCGGCTATCCAGACTCAAATATGGTTTACCAAATCGATCCCCTCGGTAGTGTACGACCGAGTCAGTGAGAGCATCAAACACGATTTCTCCAGTTTGTCTTGCCGTTACCGGCTCACGACACTCGATAATGATCATCCCATCTGGAACAGAACGAGAGAAGAGACGAGATTTGAAAACATTTACAACATTTCTTAACAATCCCCACCAATCTCAAGCAAATGGTTGAGCAAATGGTTGACAATGACAAATCATGGAAAGAAGCACAAGCTCGAGTCGGACACTTAACAGATGCTATAACTGTGACTATAACAACAACTATAGCGACTATAGAGCTCGCAACTGCATCTCCGACAAAAAGACGCGCTTACTACCAATCTATCGCATCTAATCATCTAATAGTAGTGCACTCACATCTAATCCATAATACGGGATCCATCGAGCATTTAGCTACGCTCCCGGATCACCGTGTATAGGTAAACATTTTATATGGATTAGGAAAAAGATTCCGACTAAAGTGTAGCAAGCAGTGGAATTTACAGACAGCCGTAAGCAGCGGGAAGAGATGCACAATTAATTATATTGGTAGGTAGCTGTGTTTGTATTTGTACAGCGGAAATTGCGAAACGACTGAAATGGGTGAAATGCTACAATAGACTGGATTTGAGATAACTTACATAATCCGGCGAATTGAACATTCTCCGGAACGCAATTCCAGGGAGTTAAATCGATGGATTTAACATAGCGAAGTGCAATCAAATCTAATTTATAGAATCCCCTATTATTTTTATGGGTCACGTAGCCATATCGAAATTGTGAGCTGGATTTAGTATTTGCAGGGAGAAATAGATTTTCAACCACATCAAAATGACTGTTAATGGGCTCCGGGTGAACTGTATGGTGCTTCTTTTTCTCTTTGGCATCTCGGATCACTTGAAGTGTTTTCTCTCCGCCATGCTCCTCTGATCTCCAGCACTGAACCCAAACTTGATCCAAATGTGTCAAATATGACAATTCCACGGGGTAACGATCCGTCGGGACCACATCAACCACCACCATTTGACTTATGGAGATTATCAGGATTCGATCCATTGTTGGTTGGGTGACGTACACGTACGAATTCGAAACTTTTATTGCTGTTCCCCAATTGCATTGCGGCGTTCCCTCGCTCGTGCACACGTAATCCTATTCCATCACACACACACACCAACACACAGTCAGCATTACATTCTTAAAATTTAATTTTTCCATCAACTTCCCCACTCTCGCTCGTCTACCTTTTACGCCTTCCTCCGTCCCTCAACGTCTTACTCTACATCTTCATCTCAATTCCCATTATCCCCATCCGCAAAGTCTAATTTATGAATCCCCTTTCAATAAAATCTCATGTCTTAATCCGCCTGGACGAGCCAGCGCAAGATTCTCCAAGGCAAACACGGAAAACAAATCAGTAGTTGAGAATGAGCACTTTTTGAGAAGCCAACAAAATATATAATGCATATCGCTATCGATCCTGCATATTGATTTGCCCATCGGAATAAAATCAAACGGAATACTTAAAGTTGCAGATGAGGGAGGGAAAAGGAGCGGGGATGAGACAGCAGTGGATTGGAATGGAATGGAATGAAGGCGAATGGATGGAATGGGAATTTATTCAGTGGCAAATCCCGAGCTGAATGCTCAAAAGTAAAGTCTCAAAGAGGAAAAGTGAAAAGGTGAAGATGTGGTTGAAAGAATTGTGGTTATGAGATTATGAATAAAATAGGGATGTGTGCAAGTGTAAGTAGATTGAGTGTCTTTGGCTGAGGAAATCGATTTGTTCAACTTTTTGCATACCTGTGTTCCGGGAATAATATCGGTTGCTTGAATCTGGTGCAAAAGCCGACAGTCATTGGGATCATAAATAGAAATTCCTCTTTCATGAAATACGAAGAACCCGTTCTGTTCATCTTTTGAATCTGCAAGTTAGTCAAGAACACACACATTACATAGACACAGGCACATGGGCGAATCGGCATACACGTCCATACATAACTACAGTTACAGCACACTTTCTCCACACAACTCATAATACATCTTCATGTCGTTGGCTACACGTACATGGAGGAATCTAGGAATCTAGGAAACTAGGAATCTACCAAGACATAACTCCAGCACACACCTACCAACGTACATATCGACTACAAGTACAGACACAACTACATATAATGCCAGCCTACATGCAGATGGAGAGAGATAATAAAAATCAATAAACGAGAGAGCACATGCTGCTCACATATTTATTTAATATCTGTGGCCCAGAGAGATTACTGGATGGATAAAATCCATATTTATTTTACAAATACCAGAAAAAATATAATTTCCGCTGAATGTGTGTAGTGGGAGTGCGAGTGGGAGCAGAGTCGAAGGCTGGAGAGAGGAAAGTGAAAGAGAAAAATGGAGAGAGAGAGAGTGGGAGACGGACTGATCGTTTGCTTTCTCGGCTCTTTGACTGGCTGGCAGGGGCCGGGAGGATAAGAGTGAAAGTGAAAAACTGAACTACAGATAAAGATACTGTATGTGTGTGGCTACAGCTTATGCTCTGGCTTGGCTTGGCTTGGTTTGGCCTGCCTTGGCCTGGTTTGGCCTGGCATGGCCTGGCCTGGCCTCTAAGTAGCAGCTGGAAGTATGTAGAAGGTAACTAATGTACTAACTATAGTCTAAGTACGTTAGGCATCTAAAGTCTACCCACAGAGACCAAGACACATTACCTACGAGGGGGCATGGAGAGGCTGGTAAATGGATTGTATGGGAAACGAGGTAACTGCCAAACTTCCAGCGACTTTCACTTTGGCAAAGAAATTTAGGAAACATACCTTCATGTAAAGAATCCCGGTCGTCTCCTTGTCCACCGCCTGCTACAACAACCAGTGATGTAATATCGATTCTTCTACCCGCCGAATTTTTAGCTTCACACATGTAAGCTCCCGTATCCGAGAAGTAGACATCGACGATTGTGAGAGCAACATTATTCTTAGCCACAATAAATTTATTGCTATTAGATTCATCAGGATTGATGGGATCATCATTCTTGAGCCATTGGACGGTTGGGAAGGGTTCACCTCCGGTCACTCGACAATTCATTGTCACATTCGTTCCCGGATTCTTCATGATTATGTGCGGACTCACGTGCACATCCGGGGGAGCTGGAATAATAAGTCAAAGAGCAAAGGTGAGTTCCAATTAGCCATCGTGTACATTACATTGTGGTCTGGTCCAGAGTAATGAATGTGTTTGGCCGGTGATGAGCGAGCTGGAAATGTACCTTGGACAGTGAGCACATGAGTTTGAACCACATGACTGTTCCGCTCTCCATGACAAGTGTAATTGCCTGTGTGCAGAAGCTGAATACTGCTCAGGTATAGCGTTCCATCGGAGAAGACCCGGATTAGGTGATCATCTTGTGTGGACAGATCGACTTCGTAGCGCTTCCACACAAACCTCATGGGTGGAATCCCTGTCACGTCACATTTTAATTCCACGTTGTCCCCCACTTGAGCTGTAATGCGAGTTACCTCCACAGCCTTGTCCAGCGTAATCAGAGAGACAGCTGTCGTAAAGATAAAAGTCAAAGGAAACATTCATTTCACTGGCCATTCCTTCCTCAAAGTATCCACAACTTCAGAGGAGACCGAGACCGAGAGTCGAGCTCCACTTAGAAGCCACACACTAATAGAATTCCCTTCTGCAGTGTCCACTTAAACATTTATGAATAACTCCAACTTAGGATTACCACTGCTTAAGAAATGCATGAGGACATTACACATTAGAGACACTGAGAGAGAGAGAAACACTTACTGTAAAGCTTATTAAAAGCGACATAAAACTCATTCAAGTCAATAATGTCGTTATTGTCTGCGTCTTCGTACTGGAAAAGGTGAGTGAGGCTGCATCCTGGTGGAGCTAATTTTTCAATTTCATCCTCGGCCATTGCCTGCAACGTAAGTAATTCAAATTCATACTCGAGCTCAGCATTTCCATCAAAATTTCAACTTGCTCAGCTCGTTACGGAGGAATGGCAGAGCATTTCTGCCACCATCCCACTCACATCAATCCTCATGGTTTCTATAATATACTATCTACCGTACTCTCGCAAACTGCAAACTGTAAAACTGAGCGCCAACGCACTTAAACCAATCACCAAATCATGCTAATTTTTAATGGAATTTTGTAATAAGGAATTTAGATGACCCAATTATTTAGATCCACTCCCACCTACCTTTTGCAATTCAGAGTAGTCCAGTCCACCGTTATTATTACGGTCAAAATGGGAAAACATGAGACTGAGTAAAAAATCTTTCCCATTGGACTCCTTGTCAGCTGAGCGTAAGTGCTCATGGTTGTAAAGTAAAAGATTGTCCTAGTTTTCCCCCCGCACAAGATACAAAATACAAATGACAAACACCATGAATAATAAAATGGAAATTTATTTCCCTCTTCTCCATTTTTTATCAACCAAGTCAAGTCAAGAGTAAAGTAAAAAAAAATAGATAAATAACGGAATAGTGGAAATGAATGGTAGAGATGGAGCATTGCATTACATTGCATTGCATTGCATTCATATGTGCTCGCTATCCACCTTCACATCTCACATTCCAACGGGCCTACCTTTAAAATTTCAAATTCTTCAGGAGAACACAAAGGATGTGGATGAGGGGAAATGTTGCCATAGATTCCACAACTGTTTCCAAGCGGATCAATGGACACGCTCTCACCGGATATGCAATTGAAACGATTCAGGTGACAATGAGACGAATACAACTTTCCATCCGTCCCACAAATGGACGACCCATGAATGGACTCTGGACATTTGTCAATGCAGAAGCATTGTGGTTGGTCCTGACTATTCAGTCGACACTCTTTCCCTTTCCCACAAAACTTTCTTCTGGGACATTTTCCTGTGCAACACAATACAAAACCACAACCCAATAATTATTAATTCAATTCAATCCAATCCAATTCCCACCAATTCCTCCCGTTTCCATTCTGTCATCATACCGACAGTTGGACTGACAGGAGGATAGACACAAATAGGCAACTTAGGTCATTCCTATAACCCCTCCATTTACTGTCTTTAGCAACCACTCAATTTCACCGCATACATAGGTACTTATTCGTCCAAACAATCACAACATTAGTAACAACTCAACCAACAAGAAGAACCTAACCGAATAACAAGGAGAAGAGACGAGCTTTTGAAATAAGTTACCTGAATGTTCGATGGAAGATCCTTTGTGGTGATTCTGATGATTCTGATGATGTCTCTAGAGGGTGAAAAGGAAACAGATAATTTAGAGTAGGAATGATTAAATGCAGACGGACGATTAATCCATTGACATGGCAGTAAAACGAGGACACTGACAAGGAAATGAATGCAAAGGATGGAATAGGCGGTCAAGTAGAAGCCAAAGTACATAATAGTGGTGGCTGAAGGAGGGATTCGAGAAACGGAATAACTTACTTTATTCGCATTTACAACGACGACGATGGTTGCAAGGAATGCAAGAAATGCAACGTGAAATTTCATGGCTACATTTAAGAGAGCAGTGCAGATGGAGAGTAGTCTTGTCCAAAGTATCTAAAGGGGAGAATATGAATATTTAAATTACTGACACTTGAACTTCCGGGAGATTTTTCAATTTGTCTCTCTCTCTCTTTCTCTTTCTCTCTCTCTCTCACTCTTTCTCACTGAATGTCTCGATGTCTCGATGTCTTTATACAGGTCGGTTGGTTTTAGTGTTGGTGGGTTGTCTATAGTTGGTTGGATGGTGGGTTGGTTGGTTTAGGAATGACTGGAGTCAATTCGTTCCTTCTTCCTTTTTATCTTCTTGCTTGGTTGTCGTCCGTGTGTGTTGGTTGTGACTGTGGCTGTAACTGTGACTGTGTCCGTGTCCGTTACTATCTGTGATGTAAAAGTGTTGAGTGTTTGTGGTGGTGGTGTTGGTGGTGGTGGTAGTCGTAGTCGTATTCGTATTCGTATTCGTATTCGTATTTCTTAGTGGTGGTACTAGTCTGTGCTGGAACCTGGAACCTAGAACGTCTCTGGCCTAGTCCTAGTCCTGCCTGATGTTGTTTGTCCAACTGGAACAAGGAACCAACGTAAAAAAGTCAATATCGTAAACATCGATAGGATGATGTCCCTGCCTGTATGTTTTTTGTCATGAGAGGAAAACCAGGGGGTCGATCGGGTGTGTCATATAGTCATAAATGAACCAAAATTCCGGAGAATTCCGGAGAGAACCCGGACAAATTCATGACTCCGCTCTCACGCATGCTCTCTCCAAACTTTGCCAGCACCAGCAGAAGTACCGTTACCAAAACCGAAACCAAAACTAAAGCTAAAGCCAAAGCCAAAGCCAAAGCCAAAGTACCTCTATACCAGTACCAATACCAGTACCAGTGGCAGAAGCAGTTACAATTCCAGTTCCAGCATTCAACGTTTACGAGTCTCCAGTAACTGCCTGTATGACTATACATACAGCGTTATGTTATGTTCATCTACCTAGACAGACAGGCAGGCAGGCAGGCAGACGGGCGGGCAGAAGGAGAGAACAGAACAGACGAACAGACAGACGGCAATGACTACAACTACACCACTACGACTTTTACGGTTTTCCCTTGTCTTTCTCTCTCCCCCGTCTTCGTCTTCTACGAGCAAAGCTTCCATTATAAGCACTTACCTACACTACACTACTACGTGCCATATGACTATGACTATGGCTATGACTATGACTATAACTATAACTACACTATACTCCACTCCGGATGGGTTTAGTTTAGTTAGTCGACTAGAGATATAACTAGGGATGTCTACATGTGTATCGCGTCTCCCAACTCAATCTCGAATCAGACTTTTTTTTATCTCTTGTCTTGTCTTAATTGCTACTACACTCCTCAAATTCACAGAGTCAGCATTACTTAATCCGAGAGCACGGGTAGCGGTGATGGTGATGGTGGTAGTGGTAGTGGTAGTGGTAGTGGTAGTGCTAGTGGTGGTGGTGGTGGAAGAGCAAGTGGTAGCGCAGTTGATATTGATAGGAGAAGACGAGCAGACGAGAGAGGACTACTGAGAGATCCATGGGAAAGGATAGCGGACACAACATACCCCAGACGATATCAATGGAAACTTTTTAACTTTATTGCCGTCATTAGACATTTCCGCTTATCATCAACTTGAGCTTTAACTCTGAAATTATTCCAAGATCTGTAGTAAAAGTAAACGTTCGTACGTACTTTTACTTGTTCTGACTAACAATAAGTATTCCAGCATTTCTGTCTCTATTAGCTTAGCCTCTATTAGTCTTAGTCTCCAAACCAAGCCATTCTACAATCCATTCCATTTCTCTCTCTCTCTCTCTCTCTCTCTCTCTCTCTCTCTCTCTGTCGTCTTCGACTTCTTTCTCCGTTCACTTCCTAACTGCTGGTTGAGTGCAATTTCATGTTATTTCCACAAAGTGTTCAGATTTAGAGAAAACAAATTAAATTTAAACATTTTATTCTCTCCTCGCACACTCCTCACGGTACACACTACACACTCCACACTACACGCTACACTGTAACTTAGTCAGCTTGTCGTGTTGTCTCCCACATTTTAGATTTTGTGCTTTTCAGCATTTCAGCATTTTAGCATTTTAGCATCTGAGCATTTTGCCATTTCACCATTTACTCCCTTGCCATTATCATTAGCAGAAGGAATAAAGGCACTGCGTTTACCACCATACATACCTATATGGAAAACCAGACTAAAACCAAAACCAAAATCAAAGCCAAAGCCAGAGCCAAAGCCAAAGCCAAAGTCAAAGTGAAAGCGAAAGCGAAAGCGAAAGCGAAAGCCAAAGCCCAAAGAACACTCACAGTTTGGATATAATTATATCCCCATATTAAACTTTGATTGCTTTTGCTTTGTTTTTAAATCATTTGATCATTTCGATTTGGGCTGGCTTTGGCTTTGGCTTGGCTTGGCTTTTACTCGTAGCAACAGCAACAGCAATATCATTAGCAATAGGAATAGGAATAGTGCCGTGGCTCCGTGCTCTCTTTGTGTCCTCATTGTATCGAAAGTTTCTTAGTTTTCGTTTTCTATTATTTCACTCTTCCCATTTAGTTGAATTGATGGAGTCAACGGGCTTTGATTGTACATATTAATGAATTTGCTTGGCCGAAAATTCCACTTTGATTATAAACAAAATGAGAGAATATCAAGTAATGAAAGGAAATGATATGAAATGAAATGAAAGAAAAGCACGTTGGAAAATTGGAGTTGGAAGCTCTCTCTCGCTCTTCTTTGGCTTTCGCTCCTGTTCTCCTAACGATGAGTGCAGTAATAATTTCATACAACTTAAAATATAATAAATTTATTCGAAATTTAATGGAGTGGAAGAGTGGAACTAGAGCTGGAAGTGAAGTGGGAAGTGACAAGTGGCCGCCTGCCTTATATTCACCCAGTGTTCTCTGCAATCAAAGGAACTAAGCTCGTGTGAAGTAGAGGACAAGAGAGGAAAGAGAGGATAGGAGGAGAGAAGAGAAGAGAAGAGAAGAGAAGAGAAGGGCAAGTGGAGGAAAGTCAAGGGAAAAGGAAATAATGCAAATGTCCAACTTTCCACTGCATATTTTAATTCTCCTGACTTTGATAGTTTGGGTAATGTAATAAGTTTGGGAAGGGAGGGACAAGGGCAAATGTTTTCACAAGGATATAAATTGGGCAAAGAATTAGTGGAGATATAAAATAGTTGGGTTTGAAAGGTTATTGAAATTTCAAAATGAACAAATGGAGAAATGAAGAAATGAAGATGAAGAATGGAGAGAGAAATGAAGATGAAAGTGTAGAGAATGTAGAAAACCAGGATCGATATGGCTAATGAAAATAATGAGATGATGGTTCTCCTTCTCCTTGTCTCCTTTCCCTCTCCTTCCTCCTTCCGATCCGATCCGATCCAACGCAACGCAATGCAATGCAATGCAACGCAATGTAATGTAATGTGGAGGTGGAGGTTGAAGGTTGCTGGGAACGAGGTTAGAGTTTACTCTACGCTACATACGTTTATGTATAAGGAAGCGGAGGAGGTAAGGAAGTAAGTAAGTGCAGGGAAATTAGATGAGATGGCAAAGACTTGTTCTTGTTTTCTCATCCAACTTTTCCACTCGTAGATTCGCTTGAATTCTCTCATAGATTCTCATAAAATTCCTTCCGTCTAAATTACTTACTTATCGTGTCTAAGATTCCAGAGTACAAGTAAGTGACGAACCTTCATCTCATGAATCTTCTTCAATCTTCTTTGTCTCCCTTCATTCTCATCTGCTCATCTGATTACCGCGGCGAGCACCACAGTTGAGAAAGTTGAAAGTGAAAGTAGCTCCGTTCCTCTATCCCATCCAATCCTTTCCTATCCCCAGCGTCTCACCTATACTCCCAGTCCAACCACTACCGCCGCCACCACCACTACCTTCCCCTAATCTCTATAGACACCTACATTACCCTAATGTACCTACCCGCCTTATGCTCGTAGTTAGTGTTGGATTTGAGGAGGCCTGTCTTGACACTCCATGTCTCCACATATTGGCCAAAAGGTGGATGAGGATGATATACATAATGCGAATAATGCGGACAATGTGGGCATGGATGTGGATCAGGATGCATGGGGATATGAGCGGCACATGATATTAATTCAAGTTGAGCTGGATGTGGAATAGCGGAATGTGGTGCATGGTTTGGTTGCTCCATGCTTTCTTCATTTTCTGCTTTTGGCTTCCGTGTAATTACATCTATGGCACGGTGGCCTGCTCTGGGGTCTCTGGTCGTGGCTAAATATGCAGTGACAGATAGACAGGGGAAGGAGGGAATGAGGAATAATCGCAATAATGGGCGCGGTGATACATACCTACTTACGAACATCACATGTTATTTATAGGGCGTCTCAAGATAATTAAATGCCATTCCATCCCAGTGCCAGTCACGAGGAGGAAGAGTTGGGAGCATGGTGTGTCTAATTCCTAGTACTAATACTAATAGTGTGCTAGTGGAGGAAGGCAGTTAGTCTCTCACTCCTACACTCCTACTCTAAATCTATTAGCCTAGATCTTTCCAGTTAAAAACTTGAAATTGAAAAATGATGGTCTAATGACATTCCTTAGCTAGAGGAAGTAATCAGAAAAACTTTCCTTCTAAAACTTGACGTTCTTTCCGTCTTCCCCTCATCATTTCAATGCACGGGCCACGGCCACATCACTTCACTTCACTTCACTTCACACCAAACCAAACCAGACCAGACAAGAAGGCTAGACAAGAGAGAAGACTGCGACTGTAGTCCTTAGTCCTGTCTTTTCTAACCTAACGTAATGTAACTTAGCCTCTGAGTCAGAAAGATTAGGAGAGGGAAAGGAGAAAAGGACGAAGGGCAATTTTAAAGATACAGATTGAAGCAAAGGCAGTCAAAGAATATAAGAGAGCAGAATAGAGAATAGAACAAAACCGGTCTTTGCAAAGAGACCAAGGAAGTCGAAGAAAAGGAGAGAAAGAGAGAGAGAGAGAGAGAGAGAGAGAGAGAAAGCGAGAAAAGTGGAAACGAGAGGAGCCCACGGCTAAGCCATTGAAGATGCATTTATTTTAGACTTGGATCCACAGCCAAATTGAGTGCCAGAAGAGAACCAGAACCAGAAGGAGAAGACGAAGGAGAAAGAGAACCTGAAGAGAATCAGTGCCAGTTTCATACACCACCCCTGGCCAGAGAAAGCGTTAATACAGTGGAATGTAGGTAGGCACTCTGGCATGTCTGTGTGTCGTGCCGAGTGGGTGTGAGACGTGAAGACGTGTCGATGTGTGGATGTGAAGAGGGACTTAACGGGTGATGCTGAGCTATTTTACTATTTCGTCATGGTAGAAAAAATCCTCCGAAGTGGAGAGAATTGGACGAGTATGTGACGAGACGAGAACGAGAGGACTGGAGAGGAAGATCATGGTGAAATCCAAGGCGTAAAAGCTGGCCTGGTATGGTATGGTCTGCTCTGGTGTGGTTTGGTTTCGTTTGGTTTCGTTTGGTTTCGTTTGGTTTGGTTTGGCCTGGACTGGCACGGTACGTGGTGGTGTGGTGTGGGATGGCATGGCATGGCATGGCATGGCATGACATGGCGTAGGTACGGAGAAAAGATTGAAGCCCTTGGGGTGAATCAATCACTGTGAAATATTGTACCCGGTGACTTTATCACACTATCTTGGGCAACTGACGAACTTTGGATATTATCCCAAAATACCCTTTTCACGCCTCAACTTCAAATCATTATTGTTCCTTCCTGGTCTCGACTGCCTCCGTGTGTGCTGTAGGCAGCTATGTTTATTATGGTTCCGTCCTCATGCCCGACTCTCACTTCACTTCCTTGGCCTTTTACGATTATGCTATTAGTTTACTCCGCAGCCACAGCCACATTCACAGTCACATTCTCTGCTCTATATTTCTTCTTCCTTTTTTCTTTTCATCAAATGCAATGCCATTCAATGCAGTGTGTGTGAGTGTGTGTGTGTGTGTGTGTGCAGTCACACATCCATCCATATACGTCTCATCCCTTTACTTTTCTGCCTCTGACTCCACTTCTCCTTCTATGTAGACTATGTATCTCTCTGGATCTCTTTACATCTCTAGGAATCATATGTAGGTATAGGTACATACGTGTGTGCATGTATGTCGGTACATATTCGACGTGGGTATCCGAATCCATCCATAATCCATACCATTCCAGTCAAATCTCGCATTCTTCGGATTCCGTGCATATTTTAAAACAATTTTCTCCTGTATTTTGAAAATGCTACATCTTTTATGCTTTGAGCCACACTGCTCATAATTTAGCTTTTGGGTCTCGTGTTTTTATCTCTACTTCCCCAAACATGCTTGTCGTTCTGCTCGTTTCCTAGAATTGACTCTTGGGTCTTGAGAGTTTTCAGTGGTCTAACTTCTTGGAGGAGAATTCGTTTGTTTGCATGTGTGCGTGTGTTGTGTGTGGCTGTGATTTGGTTGTTGGAAACAAAAGAAAACAAAGGAATAAAAATAAAAATAATACTCTCAGCCTGAATGGAATAAGATTACAAAGGAAAAGGAAAGCGAGAGGAGATGAGATGAGGAGAGAGGGAAGGAAAGGAGCGCGGGAAGGAAAGACGAGGCGAGTCGAGGAGAGGCGAGGAGAGGATTGGATTGCTGAATAGAATGGGATAAGAGAACACATCTGTCGGATGATAATGCAATCCGGTGCATTGCAATGGAACAGGGAACGCAGTTTCAATCCGTTGCGTACAATTTCCATGTCACTTTTTCCTCCTTCCCCTACACACATCACAACACATCACCTAACATCACATAACATGAGATAACATTGTGTTTTGAACTCTGCTCCCTGTCTCTGCTGTATACATAACAAAGTTGCTAAGTAGAAATGAAAAGACACAACTTGACTCGGCATGAGGAAAAAAAAGTCAAATAAATTATTTGGCATGTTGAGAGCTTGAAATAAATTATTAGAAAGGAACTCGGAGCCAAGAATGAGAAACAAGTATAGGCTAGGGCTGTGTGTGTATGTGTGTGTATGTGTGTGTGTAAGGAAACTGACTGAGAGTCACCGTCCCCATCACGAAAGCATCACCATCAGCCATCAGCACAGGAGTCAAGAGATCTTGTTCGCCTCTTCTTCTCATTTTCTACGTGCACACACATTGCATTGATGTCCCACTCGACTCGTCTCATCCAGACCTAGTCCTAGTCCTAGTCCTTCCCATCACGTCTGCTGGTGGTGTGTAAAAACTTTGAAGAACAAGGAAGACGAGTGAAGTGAAGGAAGTGAAGGAAGTGTCTGCAGATAAGATATATTATGGATACGTGCAAAAAGTCAAAGGGAAGGGAAGGGAAGAAAGAATAGAGAAGACAAGACAAGACAAGGGAAGGGAAGGCAAAAGCCGAGAGAGCCAAGTTGAACGGAATGGTTGTGAGAGAAGATATGAAGTTTAAAAGCACATTGTGTATATTTTATACAAATTCCCGGGTGAAAGATAGTCGTCCCATCATATCATCATATATTGGCTTCGGCTAACAATAAAATCCCCGTAGTACATCCAGTCATTTCATCCAGTCTCCCTATCTACACATACCTATATGTATCTCTAGTCACCTTTGTGTCAGTCTGCGTCTGCACTGCATTCAGTCAAAGGCAAGTCAAAAGCGAAAGAAGGAAAGCCTAAGCCAAGCTGACTGTGAACTGTGACTGTGACTGTGACTGTGTGTGTGAGAGAGAGAGAGAGAGAGAGTAGAGTCGAGATGCGAATGTGAATGCCGATGCCGATGCGACTGCCAATGCGAATGTGAATGCGATACGCTACGCTACGATATTACGATACGGTAACGGTTTGAATAAGTCTCTCCGTTTGTTTGCAACGCGGTTCGGCTTCCTAGTCACAGAGCATTGTGCTTCATCGGCTTTTGCAGTTGTGCATAGATTGGGATTGTATTATAACTTTTGAGTTTTGAGCAAAGTGTAAAGTAGATTTGGGTGATCAGTATCACTCGCTTGTCGGTTTTTTTCCATTCTTTTTTTTTCAAGATACTTGTGTCCTGTGCCAAAGTTATTGTTAGACAAAAATCAATGCTCAGTGTTTCAGTTTCTGGTCTGTTCTTGAGACTTGAGAGGGACGACGGCAGATTTTGGTTTTGAAAAGCAAGTACGTAGCCAAGTGCATATAAGTAGGGATGTATTGGGTATATTTACTGTCGTGTAGTGTGTGCCTTGTCTTGGCTATATTTACATGCACTCACGTGGAAGAGGTGGGAGCAGGGACGGATGGCAGGCAGTGTGTGGAAGTACCACGCCACGTATGCGGGCAATATGCTGAGGTAGCTATATCTTAATCTGTGTACTCAATCCCCACAGCCCTCCGTTTTTCGGTAGTGGTGAGGACTGAGTGGGTACTCCGTGGAGGTAGCTGCATACTGTCGGACTCGGGTACTCTGATCGGAATGAGTGAGCACGGAGCGGTGTGCTTACGTGCTTAAGCTACCACGGAAGGCTTCCCTTCTCTTTTCTTCTCTTCTCCCTTCTCCGTCTGTGTCTGAGTGAGAGTCGGTAACTGTAAACTTGTATACATAGCTAACCAACGGTAGGTTGGACGAGCTACGTGCTTGAGCCAGGAGAAACACAATAGGGCATTAGACGGCTGTGTGGCCTCACTGCCACTGCCACTGCCACTGCCAGTGGATGTGGATGTGGATGTGGATGTGAACGTCGAGTGAGTTCGTACGGCGGTGACTGGTGAGTAGCGAGTGGAAGCGGGTAAGAGGGCACGGAATACAAAAGTCGACTGCATGTATGTCGACGGTGGGGCTGGGACTATACGTATGTGCATCTACTTGCTAGATCCCGCATTCATTCTCTTCTGTTCCGTAACTCCCGTTAAACCCGAGATTCTATTATTTCCCCTACCCGGAAAAATGTTCTCCTCGCCGTCTCGGACATGCACAGTGGGAGAAACAAGTGAATAGCTAATACCATGGCTTGGGATTCGGCAGAGAGAACACGGAGCTATCCTGCTGTTGAGAAGTGTTGACTCCACGCTAAGACTGCTAGCTATCCAGCCAACCTCCTCGTATCGTACTCGTGGTCCTCCAAGTCGTGGTGGCAGTGCTAAGGGAAAATATCAAATAGCAAATACCCGCATCATCAAATATACAGTCAAGTCCTCGTTGGAAAATATCAAATATCAAATAACATTCTAATCGCACACACACACAGTCTCGTCCTGGTCTGCTGACTCTGACGGTGCGCTGAGCTGAGCTGAAGGAGCTGAGTGAGTGACTGGATACTTACTTACTTTTACTTACTCCAAAGTACTTGTTACATTACACATACACTTTTACCCCGACTTTTTTCTCTACCTCCACTTCACCGTCTTCCGACTTCACTGCCCACATCCCCAACGGCAGCTCGCAATCACCGAATTTCCACATTACCTCCAAGTCATCCCATTCGCATCCACATCTCAATCCAAATCACATTCACATTGGCGGCCGTCGGTGTCCCTCCACTGTTGCGTCTCAAGACAGTGCCAAAGTTGACTTGACTTGAAGCTTGTTCTAACTCAACTGGATATTGCATCGCTAACGTCTCCACAACTTACTCTTCGTCTTCCTCCGCACTCTTCAAGTGCTGTCAAAAGTTTCATCCGTACATACCTACACACACCTTCTCTCTGTCTCTGTCTCTCTCTCTCCAGTCTGCATGTGTGACACACGAGCGAATTGGAAAACTCAGTCGCCTTCCGCGTACTCGCGTTTCACGTGTGAGTCGTGAATGTGAGAGCCGACCTCACTTGCAACTTATCTGCCACTTTACGTACTCACACTTGTGCTTTAAGTGATCTGCCTCTGGATTCTCCATGCAGGCAGAAACACACACGGTCGGCATCACCAACACTAACACCGACGCCGATCCAATCCCGCCGAGTAAGTTGGAAAAAATAAAACTACGGATTTACCCATTACCCATAATAGAACGTTAAGTGTTATGTTTAAAGTTTTACTCGCTCCATTCTTTCTCCATTCTCTTCGTTTACACGGACTCTAAGTAGGTAACAATAGTTTTCAGAGTGTGCTAGCAAATCTCGTTGGTTTTGCTCTTTAGAAAAGCCGGAGACAGGGAGCAAGAGAAGAAAAGGTAAGAGCCGTGGAGAAATTGAGTCGTACTGAAAACTTGTGAATTTTTTCACAGGTCATTTAATTTCAAAGACATAAAACGAAAGGAAGAGGGAGAAGTGAAGAAAAATCAATATATCTGTCGGTGAACATAGGATGGTGAACGGTGAAGAAAAATCTGATCACATCTCTTTTGAACTTGAGCTATACCCCGCTTCTCAAACTATGTATTGACGAACGCATCCACTTCTATCTACTTCCTATCTCCGATCTACCCACAGCACTACTCTACTATCTGTATACCGTGGTACGCTTACGCTCACGTTTACGTTTCCACCAAACCTGAACTTGTTTCCACGGAACCGAAATTCATGTCGAACCAAAAATGTTGGGCAAATTGCTCATCCTTGGTTGCATTGTGGTGAGAACGTATCAATTTTGTCCACAGTCGTGTGTCTGTAATAATAATTTGCTCAGTGTTCAATGTTCGGCCACAGTTCAGAGCAATAGTCTCTCCGGTGGCAACTCACAACTCTATCATGGTTACTTGAATGAAATCCCCATCTTCCTCAATCCCCAAATACAATCATTAAACATTCATGGGAATCAAATTGTGGATGTATCACTATCACTACAATTCTACACGCAGCTACAGTATTTAGATTTAAGTCTGAACAAGATTGTAGACGTAGGTAATTCCAATTTTGAAAATCTTAAAAAACTAATGTATTTAAATGTGTCACATAATCAAATTCAAGCATTGGGTGAGCATAGTTTTGAGGGTTTAGCCTCACTAATCAATTTAGACCTGAGTTACAATTCAATTGAAACCATTGACTACAATGTGTTCAAGAATTTGGCACAGTTGCAACACATCAATCTAGATTATAATCGATTAGAATTCATTGACTGGAGTATCTTGTACGGACTCATTAATCTTCAGCAGCTTACTCTCGCACACAACTACATTAAAACGATCGAGAGACTCTTCATCAATAATTACTACTGGACTCTCGACGACTTGATGGAATTAAATTTAAACTTTAATCAAATAACTCAATTAGACGAGAATAGTTTCGATTTATTTACTAATATTAAGAGGTTACATGCGTGTTGTAATAAGATCAATAGACTGGCAGACAATACATTCAGTAATAATGTTCGCCTAAGTCATTTGGACTTAAGTCAGAATCGCATTGGCGTGATTCCACTTCACTTTCTATCCAAATTAACCGAGTTGAAATCCCTTGACTTAAGCTTTAACCATTTGCAAGTGATTACCTCGCACTATTTCAATAATTTATTCAAATTAGAGTTTATCGATGTGAGTAGCAACCCCGTTAGTCTCATCGAAGCCAATGCTCTCTTGGACAACATCAACCTAGTCGATTTTCATGGCAATCATTTACAACCGTTGAAAAACCTTTCTACCACTCTACTAGCGAATAAACCTTTCCTACAAACATTCTCACTCCAGTACTGTAATTTAACCTTTATCGATTTCCACAATAATTATGAACTAATTCACAAATTTGATCTGACCGGCAATCCATGGAATTGTAACTGTTCGACGCTAAGCATTCATAATTACATTGTCAGTACGAGTACTAGCACGAGTTCAAAACACAGCAGCGGTAGTAGTAGTAGTAGCAGTAGTAGCAGTAGCAGCAGTAGTGGTTCTAGTGGTAACTTGAATATAAATAATTTTAGTACCGGCACGGGCCTTTCCGTTGCCGCTAAGTTGAGTTCGGTGATTTGTGCGACGCCTCAAAGTCTACACGGTGTACCCCTAACAAAGCTGTCGCTCAGTGATTTTAATGACTGCTTAAGCACATACGACAGTTTCACCAACACTGTGCTTATTACTGCTGGAGTTCTAGTGGCGGTTATTGTCGTCGTTGTGGCCATCAAGATCTGTCTGGTTCTGGAACTGATCCGGTTCAAAAGAAGGTCACGACATGGCCATGGTCCAGAGGAGGACAACGGTCGAGTGGTGGGGGGTGGGGGGAGGGGTGCGGTGGTGGGGGTGGGTTTGGGTCTGGGTGGGGTTGGTGGGACCAGTGGTCGTGGCAGAGGCAGTCTGAGCCTGAAAAATTCTCATAATTATAATAATAGTAGTAATGACATTGACAACCAAAGATACAACGAAGAGATATTTTTAAATTTCCCCACACGAAACGCTTCAAATTTAACGCTGTCAAGTCAGTATACTCACGTGTACGATAAGCAAGTTCCTAGTGTTCTAGTTTAATAATCGACGAAGTAAAATGCGTCTCAGTCTCATAGCTCATCATCGCATCACCTCACCTCGCTTCGTTTTGTATCGGATAAAATCGAATCGGATCAGCGCAACGTTTTCGATGAAATATCGAATTTGGAATGGAAGGGTAAATTCACAAACGTCAACAGTTACGCAACTTTATACTTTGACTGTAGAATAAATCAATAGAGTATATCATCATTACTCCTGACTGTAATGGATTTTATTGACACATTTCCTGATTTCTGTACTCGATCAAGTTGTACGCATTATTAATAGTTGATTGCACATGTAGGTTGTTGTTGTCAAATATTGAGTTACTCCCAATCGCAAATCATAAGCGGCGTATTAATAGGAATGAAATCCTCGTGGGTAGATTGTTGTCATGAACTCGGTTTGTTTGACGTTTTCCTTCAAGTTACAGATATATACAGATATTCTAAAATAGTTTAATCCAAGAATTGCTCCAAAACCTTTAGCCAATGAGCTTGTTTGTCTTGTCAAATCAAATTGTCACCTGTCAAAAAGGAAAATAACAAATTAGCAAATAACAAATAATTGTTGAATTCTAAACAAGGTTCACCACACACTGAGTCATATTGTGTCAAAGTTGTATCTGTAATATTATTATAAAAAACCTATTGTAATTAATAGTAAATGGAATCAGGCATGGAGATTTACGACTTAACGAATTAATAATAATTCCTGCGACTAACCAAACCAAAAGTTTTAAATAGTCATATACATACCTAGTATAGTAGAGTCATTATAAATTATAATTATAGCTTTATTTAGAAACGATTGATTCGATTGATCTTCTTCAACAATATAATATACCTAATATCTTCTTCATCGATACGTATTTTGAATCAAAATTTTATTGCTCACTTATAATTATAGGACTAAAATTACGACAAGGTAAATGGAAAGAGAGAGAGAGTCGAAGAAGCAATTAGCTTTTGCTGTAGTCTCGACATATTTATTGATATTACCTACCTCTAATATTCCCAAAGTCTCCTACACATGATAATGTATGTCACTGTTAACATTATTGCTCATCGTAATCGTAAAATGTACCCACACACTAAGTACTTCATAGTGTACCTATATAATTATATGACAAAATTCACAACACACCACACCACACACTTCTAGGATAGGGTAAGCCGAATATGAACGTCTAATAATCGATAGATCTACACCCACGAATATTCCTACACAAGAGTGACAAGGGACGACGAGATAAGTTAATTTCATCGAAAATGACTACACACTTAAATACACTACCTATACTAATAAAATATTTGGATAAAGTAAACAAAATATGTCGTATTTTAGACTGTGTGCTAATAGCACGGAAAAGCCCTATTACTTCCAAACTAAGTTGCTGGAATGGGGACGTATGTTTTATTAATAGGGATGCTAATGCTCCGTTGAAAATTCTGAAATCATAGTATTCGCTGCGATGGATGCATGTACCTACACAACTACACTACTAATACACTAGATGATAGAGACACGATGTTCGTAATTTCAGTCTCCTAGGAGCTCCACGATACTACACGTTTCTAAGTAATTATTTGAAAGGCTTTTATAATTGCCAGTGTCAGTAGGATCTACGAGCAGTGTATTAGATGACTACCTCCTATTTAAACGAAATTGAAACCAAAGAAGTCTAGATTTAGATTCTGTAGCGTAGTGTGTATCCATATAGGTAGGTAGGTAGGTAGGTAGGTAGATGTAGGTATAATATGGTTCTATATGTAGAAGGTTCATAGGTAATAAAATATTCACGGTAGACACTGGTACAGGCGAATTCAAGAGACAAATTTGAATTTGAGAATTTGAATACCTAATTAAATGAAAACGACAACTGAAGAAGCGGATGGAAGAGCGGCAAAACGAGCTCTAGAGATTTAAGTCAAGTACTTTACCATGTATTCTCCCATGACGATGACGACGACGACGACGACGACGACAACGACAACGATGACGAAGACTAGAAAGGACTAGGAAGAGGACATGACGATAGAACTATACACACATACAGAATCTATTTACATATATTTATACAACTACAAAGTATTTATTAATATTCATATTTTAAACTTAGTATGTGTTAACACGACTCTCCTGTGCTCACGATGAAACACAAAGCAATAATTGAATAATTAGTACGACAATGAAATGAAGACGGAAGTGAACAGCGTATAGATGGAAATACAGATAGAAAATAAAATCATGAATTCAAGACATGACGATTCGACAATTGTCTTTGAAATACCCAGGATTTACCCGTGTAGTCATAATATATCTAATAGTCTCCCAAGAGAATGTATGAAATTACTCTCTAGTATAAAGATACTTAGGCATAGATATAGATATAGTATCTATTATTATTATAGCTTGTACATATAGTTGAGCGTCCACTCAAACCAAATAAAAGACATTCTACAATGTATTAGTCTAATCCTTAATATTATGCGATTGTTGGTAATGGAAACTTTATTTAAATCTAAACAATAAAACACACTTGAAATCGTACAACGAATTTCCCCCAGAGTTAATTCCTACTAATGCTAGTATTCATACTGATGATACTAAAAACCTGCATAAATGCAACTTTGATAATTTAAACTAATACGTGGTCCCTATAGACTCCTCATTGACAATTCAACTTTCCAAATTGAAAGACAAGTAAGGAAAAAAAGGTAGAGAGAGAGAGAAAAAAAATTAAAATATCAAAATCTATATTGATTGCTATATAAATCTAACTACACTGTGTAATATTATCAATGTTAAGTCAATGTTAACATGCAGTATGATATATGATATGATATGATATGATTATGATATGACGGTCGGGAAAGTATAGAAAAAACGTAATATTAAATTAAATTACATAATCAAATCTAATGCTAAGGTGCAGATGTTTATAATTATTATGAGTATAACTATAACAAAGAACGACTTGTATGCATACAATACAGAGTCAAAAGTGGTAACGACAACGAGAATGACACGTGTAATGCTAGAGATACGGATATGGCTAGACTAGTATAAGTAATAAGCTACAGATTCCAACTACCAACAGAATTTTATTGTATTTGTGTATATTTGTACAATAAAAAAGAAACAAGTAATAAAAATTCATTCCTCAGAAAACGAAGGGAAAATAAGAGTACCTCCTAACATTAGTTTGTATACCGCACCGACATAGTAAGTACAAAGTAAGAGCCGGAGCATGGAATTCCCGCACAGTCCAGATACTCGCACAAGTGCGTTACTCGTTTCCTTGATCCCCCAAAATGATTTGATTTTGAACTAACTTTATTCTAAAAAGTCCAAGTAAGATTCTACGCAGCAAGCTTTTAATTCTGGTTTTATTTTTCATGGAAATGGGAATGGAACTAATGCTGGAGAGTTTGTTGGTGCGGGAGTGAGTAGAAAAGTTTATATCTGTCTTTTCGTCCCTTGTGTTTCCGTTACTACTTTCGACTTCCACATCCACATACTCTGGCTGTACTTAGGTACCTATACCTACTTGAAAACTACAACTACAACTATGACTACTCGTAGGACTGCGACTTGACAAAGGCGATCTGGAGTACACGGGAAAAGGTTTGGTTTCCTCTGATTTTGTCATCTTGTGAAATATTAAAGTTTTTATTACAAGCGCAAGTAAGATACAATCCAAATGAAGTAGTAATTCCTGTATATAAGCTCCTAGAGGAAACGTTTTATAGATGGGCATAAAAAACCGAGGGAACTACATGGTAGTCTGTGTCATACATTTTGAAAGCTTGAGAACATTTTGAATTTCATGTACCAAATATTTCAGCCATATCTATATGCATAATCTATATGCATAGAATATTAAATGTGCCCATTTCCCCATTTCTGACTTGCCAATTTCCAACCAACTTTATTCCTCCCGGTACCCTTTGCATCTCTCTTTCCCTCTATTTCTCTCTCTCTCTCTCTCTCTCTCTCTCTCTGCTTTTTGCAAGGACTTAACACTGTAAAGTACAATTATCATTGGCTTGGCACTACACGCACAACTTTCCCCATTCCATCCAATTCTATGCCGGAAAGTCCACGTTTTTTCATCATCTGCTTCCAACAGACTACATTTGGAATTATTTATTATTTTACATATCGAATCCCAATATTTTTGGCAAGGCATTGCAGTGGTATGGGGCATGGCAAGTTTGAACTTTTCCATTTGAACGTTGAACGTTGAGGTACACGGGAAATCCTGGTAATCCCTTCCTCGATGTAAGGTCTTAAAAGATACTGCATAGGTAATTAGAGATTTAGAGCGGGAGCACACTGAGATCTTATCCACGGGTAGCTGTCCCTGTCGCCTCTGCAAGGTCCCAATTGGGTACATATACAATCACACGGGGATGGTGACCGCAAGCACGCATTCCCTTCGTTTTGTAGGATTAGGTTTTAATTTTTTGAATTCTCATTTGTAACGTGATTAAAGGGAGAGAAGGGGGATATAAATTACGGGAGTAGTACCTACTACCAACAGTTCTAAAAATTGCCACGTATAACGTATTATGATCCAAATCCTGCCTAGCCCAGCCCAGCCACATTAAATCGAAAATAATGAATCCTAATTTAACGTTGTGACATTTCTTGAGACTCGCTGTGTTCGTTTAGTGCTTCAATTCAGTTGCAGCTTGTGTGGAGCAGCATTTCGTTTCACTCTGTCCTGTGAAAGATGCGTGTGGATGTGAGCCTATTCATGATGATTTACATGTATAGCACTCGGGTGCGTAACCAATTTAAGGACAAACACTCTTCTCCAGCCTGATGAGACGTGTTACTGTTTTGGGTATTGGTACATACCTATATGAGTATATGTACTATGTACTGATGTATACTACGTGAGTTTGCACACACAGAACTTCCTCATGGAGTGCTAGGCGTAGGAATTCAGCTTTTAGTCACAGATGTGTGGAATATATACAGGACTACACAATAAAATGGTTATGTGCCACCGTTGCTCGTCGTCCTATAATGCAGCGGCTACTTCTAATTTTATTTAGTATGTAAGTAATCTAAGTTAAGTTTGACTACTGTGAAAGAAATGCTTTTGCGTTGCGACCTCAGCTGGATTTTGCTTAGATTCGGATTAAGTGATTCCATGGATTTGCTTGTGAGTAAAGTTTTACGGGACTTTGATGGTAATGCTCGGAAAAGTAAAGAGTCTTGAGTCGTCCTAGCCACATTTCGTAGACTGTGGATTTGCATCTTTCATCTTTGCATTTTGTTCCTTGTTGGATGAAAGCCGTGTAATTGGTGCTGGTGTTGTGGGAAGTCATTTAATAAATTATTAAATTCGTTGTATTCATCATCACATCTTGTAAGTTGTAAGGAGAAAGGAAGCCAAAGCACAAGTTGGTTTTTAATTTTCTAGGCTTGCAGGTTTTTTCGAGAAGAGAAAAGATATCTTTTCAATTATTCGCCAGGATTGCGGGTACTAAGATTCCGGTGTGAATGATATGCATCACAAGGGGGAATACTCCAGATAGCCTGCCATATATCATCTGCTAGCACATTTCCCTTACAACTTGCCTACGCTCTCGTGCCCGACAACCAAGATCCGTGTAGCATGGTAATCTCGACCGTATCTGCAGTACGAAACCCGTGTTTACACAACGCACGCAAATGTAAACGTTTCTCATGCACCCTGGAAATCAGAAACAATTTAAAAGAAACAGCTAGTCAAGTAAGCCAAGTTGAGATGAAGAAAACAGTAGAATTTTTTTGCCCTCAAGTTCGATGCGATGGAATGATTACATTGCGACACTGATACACCAAACTATCCCTCTCCTTGCCTTATACTAACACAATAGTCCCTCCGTGGTAAACTCGAAACCAACATAGAACGAGGATAGCATAGTTCAGATAAATTGATCCAGACTTTTTTTATAACCAGGAAAATTAACTTAAAAGTACACACGGCCCGTGGCAAGAGCAATGATTCAGTGTCGGTGATCCCGCTAATTCCATCAAGAAACTTTAACTTTGACTTGAAAAAACTACTACACTACATCATCCATTCCAATTGATTTAATCAGGGGAAGGCTGCTCACATGAGACATGAACTAGATTCAAAGCACACACCAGAAAGTTCAACGTGATATAAACCTTAAATATTTCACATGTTACTAACGAGTCCTTTTCCATTTTTTATTTACCCCGACAATTCTATGACAAGGAATTTAATAGGTAAGTCTGTAAGGTCTCTGGAAATTTATCGTTTGTCCAGATGTCCGTAGTTTATTTAATAATTTTATACAAACATACCTACGCATACATTTATCCATATATATACATAATATAATTTTATATACATTTATACATGATCCTTGAATTAATTCGGCCCATATAATTATATATTCTGAATGCGGTCGTGGTTGGAATAACATGAGTACGAGTACACGAAGTTTGGCTGGTAGAGTAAGTACAACACGGAATCCGACGGAATGTATCAATGCATATATTATGTGGAAGGAAACTTTATTCACTTAATTTTTTAAGTTGTAATAAAGGGAAGAGAATCAGTATTGCCTACAAAGAACTGCAATTGAGTGAAGCTTGTATACATAGTTATGTAGGACTGAAACCATGAAAAGTGTTCATAAAAGTGGAATTAGTGTATGTATAGACAAACCTTTAATTTTGGACTTTGACGTTTCCGTTCCTCCGTCGACGTCGACGTCGGCTCCACGTCTGTTGTTACTGGCTCCTGGACAAGGCTGACGAGCTGAAACGTACAAGGAAAAAAATTGTTTCCTCTGATTTTGTCATCTTGTAAAATATTAGTTTTTATTACGAGCAGAAGTAAAATGTAATCCAAATGAAGCCATAATTCATTTATAAACGCTGCTGGAGCAATGCTACGTTAGCTCATAATAGGAAATAAAAATTCCAGGAAACCATTTCTGTTTCTCTGTGAGCCCTGCCAGCGAGAGTCGATATTTTGAATTTCCACAAGAAGGGATATACTTTCCCTATCTATGTAGGTATATTCCCTTGTACACAGTACACAGTAATAAATGCTATACGTTTAGACCTTTCCAACGTTTTTTTTTGTCGGCGTTATTTACTCATTGTTAGAGTCACCATTTAAAGTTATGACGATACTATGACTCTACATAAGTACATTACTGTATAAGCACATCTTGAACTTGCTCTTTACTCGCTCTTTTAGTTATTCGCCATTCCATGAGAAATATCTAGGAACAAATAGACTTCTACGACTTGACAGTGCAACCAGTGTGAGTTCTTTAATACAAATAGTCTCCTCGCACTTGGCATAATACTCGATAGTGATAGTACGGACAGATAGATGAGACACCCATTTCTATTTGGAATTGAGATACGTGGTCTCGCTTGAGTTGTCAAGTAACTTCCTCCCACTGCACTTTACTCTACTCTACGTATACTAACTTGCTCACACAACGTCACAACTATAAATTATCTCAATGTAAAAATGGGAAAAGGGAAATGCGTGTCCAATTCTTATTCCAATTTCTTCTATTTTCTCCTTATTTGAATTCTTTTTTTTGTGCACACTTGACGGGCAGACACAGAGATGCCGTACGCACGGATGGCGATAATTTTCTCTACCACTCTCAACACCTATATCACCACTAATGGGCGTTTTAGTTTAATGCTCGCTCCAAGGATTGTGTCCTTCGTCGCGCAATTATTATCACAATAAATGGTTGACATATCTACTCATGGGTACAATGACATCAGAAAATGAACTCGTATGTATCTTAACAAGCCATAGGTTTCGCACATTCTAATAGCAGCTTCAGTATGTAGACATCTGGTTACACATAATGTATTATATACCTATATATATATATGTAGGTACTCAACCCTATTTCCAATTTCCAGTGGAAATTGCAAACCGAATTTTCACCGTCATTTTATCACGCATTATGAGAGAAAAATATGATTGAACTTTATTGCTTCACATATAGCTGGATTTAAGGGACAATATTTTATTATAAGTCACATTTTTCTCCAAGTCACGTGTTCCTAACGACCGTCGTAGCTGCAAAACATAAATTGGACCAAAATTAAATAGTTTGGCAAAGGGTGAATTACTACTTGTACATTCAAGATGGCAAATCATCCAGAAAATCCAATCTGGTTGAACGATTCGATAAGGCGGAGCCCAATCCTATCAAAAGAATTTAAAATACCTTGGTAGTTCCTGCTTAGGTCTCAATTGATGGAACTGACCTTAGCTTCAATTAGGAGCAGATCTTGAATTGCAGCTCGTACATATATGTAGAGCAAAGCTCAGGCGAAGTACCGTGTCTGTAGATTCTTCCTTGAAGAATTTCCCGTCTTCCATTTTATAGTAGGCCGTAAATCAAATTAGGTTTTCAACAAGCAGGCATTCCAACAGCCAGAGAGTCAAACAGCTTGCCTCTGCACTAAGGGAATTAAATATACCCCGCACTTTCAACAAAAAGTAACTTCTCTCTGAATCCACAAAATTTCAATCCTAGAGTAAGAGGAGCAAGTGATTGTCCAGTGCTAACAGTGCAGAGGTATTATAGAAAATTGCCTCTCCCAACCTACAATCATTCCCTGTATTTTGTTTTGGATTTCAACAGTCACGCGGCTTTTTTTTGACGGTCGAATTCGCTTTTAACAATAACACGCGAGAAATATGGATATGAAATGGTTTTGGGGATTGGAGAACCACTTTGCATTTTCATTGTATCACATAATTGCTATGCTTACTGTACTCCTGTCAATCTAAAAGCTAGTTTCTCAAAATGAATTTAACCCATTTTCCTGGACTCGGATTTCTATTATTTATTATCCAAAGTATTGTTGAACTTTCGTCCGTTTAAGCCCCAGAGGCCTGAAAAGTAAGTATTGCTCAGATTATACTCAGGGACGAGGGATTTTAAAACGTTGCATTTATTTACAAGTCTCTACTCATATAATTCAACGCAAGGTTGATGAACTAGAAGACCTGGAATTCAACGACAGGTTTTTGTCACCCAACGCCGCCGGTACCTACCTTTCAATATACAACAAACATATGAAGAAAAGCCTTTGATTTTGACAAACAAGTCAAGGAATGTTTACAAATTTTCAACTTGGTTGTCCTTCGAGATGAAATGACAGTGAAAAACCCGCAAGCCTGGAGGCGGTTAAACGAACATTTTTTCAAAGGTCATGGGGCCATCCACCTCATCATCCACATATAACGTAACGTTTAAGCGTTAAAGCCTACTACTATTATCATCATTTATATTTTCAATTTTGCAAGTACATATCCCAATTTTTAAAATTCGGAGTGTGCTCCATATGCCTTCATGAAACTATTCCTTCACTTTCAATTTTGCCCACAAAATACATATAATAATAGCAGCCAAGAAATGGATTTTACTTATATTTATTATTAATTAAGCTAACAATTAGATAACATAACTACAATGACGTTGTTGTTAATAAATGAACTTTGTTGAATAAATAAGGAAACCGTAGTGAAACGTAAAACTTCCTGCGGTAGGCAGGACTAAACTGCTGGGGTATTTCAGTATGCATTACAGCTACTGCTCACCACAAAATACAGGTGGTTTGAAATGTTTATTCTGAGATTTATACCGCTGAAAATGTCAAGGGAGAAAGGTTAATTTCCAACCAAATGACTTTTTTTTAGGTCCCAGAGGGAAGTGCCGTAAACGAAAGTTCATAAATTATTGGCGAACAGAAGGGTTCACACGAGCAAAAAATCTGAAATATGTAACTAATGTTTGTTTTGTTTGCAAAGTTTACTCCCTTGTGCACAAAGCCGCACAATTCTATGGAAAAATCTAAAATTACTTACAGAGGTCCACCTACTCTTCCCGAGCCACAAGTTTACATTTGAGTTTACATTATTCTTATGTAGGTATGCTACCTTTTCCTACCAAACTTTAATGTATCTCCTACGATAATCTATGAGCGTGTAGGTTTAGTTGCTTTTCTACAGAAAACTCACGTGCCTCATACCATATCGTTTATAGTTACCAGCTACCAATTCTTGCCGTAATACAATTAGTCACCAATTTACATCATGATAAACATTTCCTGTTAATTCATGACTATTATTCTGAGGTAACCCCGATGTTGAGGTATCATCACCTACGATTAGTATGAAAAGAAAAACCTATATTTAGGTCGGTACCTACGTTTTAAATGAGCATTCACTGTTTACAAAGTTTACTAGTGCAGGTATGTCGTCAGACTAATAACAAGAAAGGTACTTTTTTTTAACTTTTTTACCCTGTAACTGTCATGCGTTCATTCATACCTTCCATGTGGTCACTTACGTAACTCCCTCATGTTATAGCAATACTATGGGTAAGTCTCTGTAGCTCACAAGATATATAATCACCGACATGTAATGTTGTGCCTTCTTTTGACAATAAAGACAATAATAATAATAATTAGGTACATTCAGCGCAAATAGTTTATAAACTTGAAATCATGTTTTATAAAATTGTACCTAATTATATCAATGAACATTAAATACAAAATACGAATTAAATATCGACGTCAGTTGGCTGTTTACTATATCCATAGGTATGTACAGCTTTAGTCGTGATTGTAGCATGTCACAATCTCAAGGTTCAATCGTTCAATACAAGGAAAACGGTAAAGTAAAACCACCACAATTGAGGGACAGAAGCATTTACTTGGTTTCCGAATGCAATTTTGCGTTTGAAAAAGCGGTACTTATCTAAAATGTTCTCTGCCAAAACCAAGGTGTTCTCTACCAAAATCAAGGTGTTCTCTACCATGAAAACCCTTCTCTACCTCGTAGTCTAAGGTATTCTCTACCTTGAAAACCTTCTTTACCCCATAGTCTAAGGTGTACTCTACCTCAAAAACCATCTTATCTTTCCCATTAGTTCTTCCTAGTACGTTTCGAGGTAGAGAACACCTTAGACTGCCAGGTGGAGAAGCTTGAACTGTCTGGTATACAGAAGGAATTTCGAGTAGAGAACACCGTAGATCAGTACCGAAAAAGCCAAGCTTTGGATGATACGACTAGGTAGTTTTTCAAGGTGCTTCTGTTCTGGTTGGCGACGTAATGACGAAACGAAAATAATTTTAATACAAATACTACTTACATGTAAAAATTGTCTCACGAAATGGTAAGAACCGTGCGCAGTCAGTGTAGCTTCCACAGACCACATTACATTACTGTAAATGTAAAATGTGAGACGGAACAGAAAAAGTATTTCCCCTCTTGACGGGTTGCCCAGGAGCCCCAAGGATTAATGCTCACAGACGTTGTCATTGCACGGGAAAGTCGATCAGTCCTCCCTGAAGCCTGTGATCCCAACTTCAAATACTATATAGGACCAACCAGATACCAAACAAACCATCGTAGATCGTAGGCAGGAACAAATAAACCAAAAATGATAGCCGAATCGAATGAAATTCGGTAGACTAAAGTAAGTAGGTGCTAGGAGCAACTTTGACATTTCCCTATTAGGTTTGGAACCAGGTTCACCTTCGCCAAATATATATAACAAATAAAATACAAATGCTCATTGTGACTCTCTTGTGACGCAATCCACCAATCCAATCCTTTGGTTTTGAATTCGTGTGTATACGTCTTCGGTGTGGAGTAGATAAGGATAACAAGTAAATGGATATATATTATTAATTTTTTCTCTTGTTGTAACTCGATTGTTCCCCTACGGCACGGTGTGTTGTGATTGTGAGATTGTGAGCTGTGAGTCATCATTCGTACATTTTTTGCATACCATTCGAATTAGGGCACTTGGAAAAAGGATTTCGCAACTGTAACACGTCAGCGGCGACATTCAAGACATAAATAACACCCATCATGTCAGGATACCCAGGATACCCACCCCCAAACCAGGGTTACCCTCCACCACATGCCGGTTATCCACAACCGTCAGGTAAAACTAAATTACTAATTCTTTAATCCACAACTAACAAGTAAGATCTACATTGTCATTTGCCATTTCTTGGTACCTAATTGATAATTAACTGTTATTATTTTGGCACTATATACAATATTATTGACAATTCATGTGTCAACGATCAATGATCAAGGTCAAACGATGACAGATACGTGACGTTCTAAAAATCCAACTGTTCGCACAGGAGGAGGATACGTTGGATGCTGTCATTTTACTGATGTGTTTACCATTTAAGCTTTAATAAGTAACTAAGCATGATCGTCATAGTTGTTGGTTATCTTTCAATGTAAATTTAAAGCTAGTGATGTGCCATTCCTCACTATGTTGTTACCTCATAAATACAATGGAATTGATCCGTGCACCTTCTATCATCGTTATGACTGATAGAGGAGACTCGTTGATGGTTCTTAGTAACCTTTGAATGTTTAAATTAATTTAATTACGTTGGAGTGCATTGGTACTACATTATGTTGATCATCACGTTTTTAGTGAGAACACGTACGATAGCAAGTATCCGATTCTCATAAGTGATAATAAAATTATAATGAATCTGAACTTTTGCGATAAATCTGCCATAGCGCGGTAATTATTACCGCTGAAGGAGGGTCAATACTTTTTTATAATTATGTTATTGGCAATTGGAGAGTTGGGGATCTTGTTAAAGAAAAAGATGATGTACTTAACTACAATCAAAATTCAAGAAATTATTGCTGTAAAAATGTCCCATGTTAAATAACCAGGATATCGACTGACAGTTGACAGGTTTAAGTTTGACAACCAGAAGTATATTGTATCCGTTAAGGAAGCGGAAACCCCAAAGAATCATAATGGAATGTAGTCGTCAACTGTTTGTATGTATTATATATTATGGTGAACTGTAAGTTCTATACTATTCTTTGAATTGTTATTGGCTTGAACTTGAACGGCATAATCAATAATATTGATTCCTTTCCTTGTTGCTTTGAAGAATGAAATATAGATGTATCTTCTCGAACAATTTGTTTTGAAAGTATTTTCATTATTTAATTTTTAATGAACATGGAATTACAGTCATCGTTTGAAAATTTAATATGTAGTAAAACCAATGTAAATCTTTATGTGTTAGTACTGGTGCATACGATTACCGGGAATCATATCTGTGTACGTTATCAGGGAGAGGAAGTACAGAACATTTTGATAATGTATAATCAGTATCAACTTCCATTCAAACGTAGGTATAAGACAGGGAAGATAAATAAATGTATGCTTTCATGGAACTTAGTTCATCTACAGTTCAATATTTTGTTTGCGTTTAGTCCGGATCAATTGTGTCAGCCTTTATGTAAATAAATTATTGCATGTCTGACGTGATGAAATAATTTTAGTTTCCATTCAAACGATAAATGTCCATCATTAGGATTTCTAGAATCTGGCCGTTACAAAACCTGAATATTATTGCGTTTAGTAGTGTCTGTGTGGCCGAAATAAATTTCTTCGTCAATTTGAATTTGTGTGTTGTAGCCAAATTTCATCCCTTATTTTGCAATTTTTTTAGCAGTTTCTAATTGTTAATTTTAGTATACCCTCCATTAACTGGTCCTGGGATGCCTAACCAAATAGGATTTGCTGAGCCCCCACCTGGGTATGTATTTTAAACTTATTTCCTTATTTTTGTTAGTTTTTAGTAATTATTTTTAAAATTATTATTATGGTTCTACAGAGCAGCAAATAGCATACACGAGGAAGTTTAGTTATTTAATGGTGATGGTGATGTATTACTATATTCCTTTTTTTGTCCCTCAGGTATGCGTACCCACCACCAGCACATCCAGGTAGGAAATTCTAAAGAAGCTAGCTATTAAATTAAGTATTTTCTATTATTACATATGTATGTAATAATATGGAAACAAAAACAGAATATTGAAGTTATAACGCGATTTTATTTTGTTTTTACAGTAATTCCTGATAATAGCGGGTAAATATATTTTTTAATCAGTACGGACTCCTTTTATATTAATCTTGATTACAAAAATTTGTATGAATGGTATTATACTTTCGTTTAATTGTTATTTCTTGCTTAATAGCTATCAGCACCCACCCCTTCCCATTCCAGGTAAATTGTTTCGCCGTTTTTTACTACAATTTTTACTTCAAACTTGCATTGTATATTCTTGGATATAGAGATATAATTATGATTTATAATGATTAATATTTGTATTATTTTAGTTGGGCCACCAATAACGGAGCAGCCCCAGCCGGGACATTTTGCAGGCGGTAAATAGCAGATCTGATTTTAACCTAAATACCTATTCTCTCTTCTATGATCTATTCTGAATTAATTTGCTTTTCATGCTTTCAACCATGTCAAAATGTTTAAAGCATTGCAAAAATTGCAATGAAATGAGCAGGTTCATATCCACCATACTATACGCCAGCAAATTACGCCCCACCGTCGGTGGGGTACTTTCCCCAAGGCGGTCCGGAAGGGCCGCCTCCAATTCAATTTCAACCACAAGGTGTCTTCAAATTTTGTGCATTCTTCGTATTGGTAGATTTAGATCGCATGCTTTTAGTTCTCTTTTCACACTTTTCTCATTGCTTGCGAAACTTGCGATTAATACACCGTTTGATTAATTGCCGTTTGATGCAGTTACCGAATCATTATTAATGCGTGATTATGATAATTTAGGCCATCACGGTGGACCCATACATTCGGTGCCCATTAATGTTCCTCCAGGTGAGTTATTTCGGACTTCAGAGAATAACTTTCAATGCAAATTTGGCACTTAGCCTTTAAGACGTACTGTTTAGAGCCTAATTTTTGCTTACCACAGGAGAGTAAGTGATAATAATTATGTTGTGTAATTTATTTGTAGGTCTGGAATATTTGACAACAGTTGATCACCTTTTTGTGAAGCAGAAGGTTGAGTTACTTGAAGGTACATTATCTGTTTTATACTCTTTAAAAAACCCTATATTCAATAAGACTAATTGTCACAAAACAATGACACGCTCTATACCACCATTGGTGAAAATAAATTACGTAATTGTGTGTGAAATTCAAGCATTTTTGGGATGCGAGACGAAGAACAAGTACAAGATAAAAAACTCGCAAGGGCAAATAATATACACTGCCAAGGAAGACACAGATTGTTGCACAAGAAATTGCTGTGGACCTTTAAGGCCATTTCAGCTCCTAATCAAAGATCATCAGGAACGAGAAGTTATTCATTTGTCTCGACCACTTGCCTGTAATTCGTGTCTTTGTCCTTGCCTTCTGCAGGTATGTACGACACAGTGATCAATTAAATTAAGGCTCAATGAGAGTTGTGAAATAGGAAATTTTTGTCCGGATCCGTACACAATTATGTTGTACGCACATGTATCACTATGTGCTCATTACTGGTTCGTGTTTCAAATATTGATTGTATAATGCAGGTAGGTATTCGATTTGGAATAATGGTCTGCTCCTTCACCTCACCAGGAGTACTAACACCTAACGGTAGCATAATTCCGCTTGCCCAAAAATCTTTTTTCATTTACCGATGAAATTAAACTGTAGCATCTTTTTTTCATAGGCTTTAATACTTTCGGCTTTGCATGTCAACACCATTCACAACATGATGGTTTCGATTTGTTGGATATTGTGTAATCGGTTAATATCCTATCCAATTATTCACTTTCTTGATTTTCTCTCATTTCAAGTGCATTTTTCAATTAGTTGTCGAAAGGAAAGGATTAAAAAGCGGATCGATCCAAATTTAAATTTAAGTCCACGTTCCCATTTCCCAATCCCAAATCGATCCAACTTCTTTCCCGTTTTGCATCGATTCAAAGTAACAGGACTATTGTTGAATTATTGCATGTAACAAACTCAAAAAACCAATATTCGTTACGATAAATGATTAAAAAATGGTATCTAAACGGAGCTTTAAAGATTTTTACACGTAATTCAAATGGGTCATGGAAACCAAACATTTCAAATTTCAAAACTCTCATTGGACCTTAATAATTTTGACACTGGTCATAAGAATAGTCATTGTAGAATTTTTTTTCTATAGTCTATTGAAGTTTTCTCCCCGCCGGGTCAGTTAGTTGGAAGAGTCGAGCAAGACTGGAGCATTTGCACTCCGCAATTTTCAATTAAAGATGCAAGCGGAGCAACGGTACTACGGATCGAGGGTCCAATCTGTACATTTTCAATGTGTGGAGACGTTGAATTTAAGGTAAGTACATCTACAATAATTAGCTGGGAGTAAGTCCTTGTAAAGTATTGAAACCTAACTTTTCAGTTGCCTCAGGTTGAAATTTTTTTTTAACAAATAACTGCTCATGAGATACATTTTGTAGGAATTTGTAATTACTAAATATTTTTTAAACGCAAAGTCTTCTCGCAAAACTACTGCAATACGTTTGTTCACTTGCCTCTCATTGTTAGTAAGATTAAACTATTAATAATAAACTTTATAACAGTTTTTCAATTAAAAAACTATTTAACTGCACTTTCTGGGTTCGATTCCCTGGATTGTGGTCTTGCGGTAGGTTTTTAGAATTAATAATCTCACAGACGCAAAGACTGATGTGACTACTAACCAATAAAAGTGTTATAAAGCAATAAACGTGTAAACGGTTATCGTATCTTATTCGAAACACTTTAAATTAATGATGATTCAGATTTTCCCGTTAAACTCGTACCGTATCAATTCTAAAGTCTGTTTACCTTATTTTCTGCAATTTAATCCGATTCGCAGATAAAACGCTTCAAATAATACTAATCCTTACTCTCAAAATCCGTCTATTTTAGTCTTGGATTACTATTATTGGCGGATTATAAAAGTTAATAATTGAGCAAAGCAACTCATGCTCACATTCTGTTACGTGGTTTCGTAATTTTCAATAATTGATCGGTATAGTAGGACAGTATATGTAATAATATAAGTAATAATTTAGCACTGTTATAAATGTGATGAACAGAACTTGTGAATTTAACATTGAAGTCGAAATGTAAAATCAGTGTCGAAATTTAAAATCAGTTAAACTGCGTAGCTAACCATAAGATGATACGATAGTTGACTCAGAGATATTTGCGTGACAATCTACGACAATTGACTGACTGTACTTTACTGATATCTGCGTAATAATTTCAGATTTTATCCAAAGATGGACAAACAGAAGTGGGCAAAATTTCAAAACGGTGGAGTGGACTTCTCCGCGAGGCTTTTACAGACGCGGACAATTTTGGATTGAGTTTCCCCCTAGATTTAGATGTTCGAATGAAAGCTGTCATGATTGGTGCTTGCTTTCTCATCGTAAGTAAACTAGCCTAATTAGTTAGTATCTTCATTGTTTGATTTTTTCGATTTCTCGTTTACTTTCATTGATGCCCTCTAACTGTGTATTACCTTACAATTTTCCAGGACTTCATGTTTTTCGAAAAGAGCGCGAACAAAGAAGAGGATATGCCAGGAATGTTCTAAGTTCCCTGTCCGCCAATGTAAAAAATTAACATTTGTTGCTACTTACAATTTTTCATTCGTCTGCCCATTTCGAGCAACATGGAATGATTTAAATAAGATCTATTCTGAAGTTAAAACAAGATTTCAGTTTTTTACAGTTGCACTGTTGGAATGTTACATCAAACTATGTACTTATAGGATTATGCGTGCGAAATATTCGCTGGCGCTAGTTCTGGCTAATATAAATGTAGTAAGGTTTCCAGTAGTGGATATTTCAATGGAGCCATTCAACTTATTTTACTATTTAACATTTGTCTTTTAACGTGTTGATGTTAGTAATTCAAACATCCTATGCACTTTATCTTAATGTTTTTTCCAATTATTTATGTGTCATTAATAAAGGATAATAATTTGGAAAACATGAACTAACGAAGATTAAACTTAAAAAATCATACGCCTATGGGCCGGTGTGGAGGGTGTATTCGCATGCAGTAATAGAGGAGGATGGACATGTGGGGGCCCCCACTGGGGGGTGAGGCTTTTTGTGGAAGACTTGTAGATGGTGGGAATGTCCGAGGGCATTAATACGTGACATAGCTTCCTATGGTCACATTGTCATATTGGATAAATACGTATGTTTGTTTCGATCTAGGTACTTACCATTTTTACTGTTAGCTACCTTTTCCCTATTTATATGGTTGATTAATTTTTATTTATAGTACTAAGCCTCTGCTATCTATAAACCTTTCACCGAAAGTTTCTTTCTTGCTACTAACGTCCCATACTGTCTGGATTTACGTATGCTCTAATTACGAATAAATTATAATTGTTATAAGTATCTGCTCCAGCTGGTCACCTTTCCCCGTGCATTAGTATCTATGAACGATTCACATCAAAATTCATTTCTTGCATATCTATAGCAATCTTTATCTTCGCAGATGCACCACGCATAGTTAAACGGATTTAAGATGGAAATGAACGAAGGGATGCTGAGACCCTAATTCGTAGAAGCATATAAATACAATTGCTTACCTGTTTGGTTTTTCGGCGGGATAAAATCTCATCTCTTGTGGGCCATGAATAAATTATTGTGCCAATAATTAGCATGGAATACGTTCCAGCGTCCAGCATGGCAAATTGAGCACAATGCAACATTTTGATGACAGGAACCTTCCATAATATTATAATATTAAGCGCACCAATCATTTAAACGTGTTTGCTCTGAAATTGTATTTTATCTGTAATCAAGTATTATCAGTTATTTAGAACAAGTATCTATAAATAGAATGAACTACATATTTAATAGATACTTTAATATTATGGCAGCCGGAGATGAAAAAATGCTTACCTTTTGTATGAGGTATCAATGCGAATGAAAAACACATCGATGTTTAACAAAATTCAATTTTATTATACTGCTAATTGAGATATGCACATGAGATCGAGATCTACCATCTGGGAAATTATAATTACTAAACGCTGCCTAAGTTGATACTAACAGTTTGACAGAAACCACATTGAATTGATTTACTGTATCAGACGACGGGAACGATACTAATAAATAACTCATTACAATTACAAAGAATTTATTTAACATCATAACAGTCAACACGAGCAAAGTATCTAATGAGAACATACCACAACAACTGTGAAACCACTCAACATACTACAAAAAACCTGCTAAGGAAATGTAACAATAGAAATCATTGAATCAAGCAGATATAACACAACGTAATCAATAGTTGTACCCCCAACGGATCTCACTTTGTCAACCTCACATAGTGCTATGACAACATTTCGAGATCATTTTAGCGGTGAGAGAACTGAAACAACGTGATATCCCGTTGGTTATATGGATAATATTCACACTACAGACACATTACATAAAAAAAATGAACTAATAATTACTTTTTTAGTACATTTATACATAGGTAGGTACATCACGTGTTTGTTACCACATTACCACCTATTCACATAAGGTGCTCTTTAAATTTATATTTTAACTAACCTGCTACGATATTCTTACTGAATGTATTTACTTATTACATCTAACCGTAGAAAAGTGTATAAGATTCACTTCATCCGTTGTTCATCAACGATTTAAATTCAAACATTTCAAACATCTTCCAGATCAGAAATAGGAAACGCATTTCAGGTTGCCAATCATATGGCAAGCACAATTATTAGCCAACAAAGTCATAGTTAGTCTTTTTGTTGAGTTCGGTATCCGCCATCCGCATCAAACCTTACGAACTATAAGAATCGAAGGGTAAATCCCTTGTAGACGTAGAGGAATAATGTGGATAGGATTAGTATATGTAATTACAGATATGTCGTTTAGCCACCTTACGATTAGTATAAGGGAGATCATCTCCAGGGAAACATTCAGATTGTTAATTCTCTTACAATAAACATAGATTAGCCTAAATAGGTACCTACGTAAATACCTATACGTATGCACTACTACAACGATTGGATCGTCTTTTAAGAAATAATCACATTGGATACATACCATAGTCGATATATAACATACATGATATAATTCTGGTCAGTATAATAATATTATTACTATTATGGTATGTATACATGTTGTTTTCTTTCCTTCTCTACTAGATTTGTGTGAAGATTTAACAAATCATCTCTATGTGATTTAAAACATCAATTTACACTACGAATTAATGATTTTATAATTGTAAACATCGACTTCGCGCGAATTAACACGCTGAGTTAGCCTAATCAAATAGCTCAATTAAAAACAAATACATCGTGATCTTACATATTAACTAGCTCATGTTATAATCACGAAGTTTGGCTTGAAGCTCATTCCAATGGATAATTAGTAAGTAATAATTAGTAATTAAGTCCACCAAACTCTGAGAATATCTTGCTGTTTCAATTATCGAGATCTTTTCTCTGCCACTCAGGGAGTGGTTATAAATGTTGTCAAAGGGAAGAAAGGGTAAGCAGGTAAAATTTTGGCGTGACAGCCAGGACCTTTAACATAAGAAAATCGCAAAAATAGCGTGACAGAGGGAAGAGTCCAAATATCGGTCTTTTTGGCATGACATCATTTACGACTGCTCCCTTACATTCTCCTCCGTGTCTAAAATGGTTGTTTGTAGCCGCCTTTCTATTTGTGTTTTAAAGAAGAAATAAACTCCTCATTATGCCGTGTAGTGAGTTCCAATGGTTCAAGTTGGTAGTCATCTTGTATTTGGGTGTCGGATACATGGACGCAATGATTCATGTGCAATGATGAGCCATGATCCTTTGGACCGGGAACAGGTGCGTAATAATACTGTGGATCGATAGAATGTCCCTTATTCTGATGATCATGTATGCCGATAGAGTCGGTTGGGACGGAGTGGGTGTACGCATTCGACTGGTAGTCACGAATATCAGCATTTCGTTCATGTAAGTAATGTGACGGATGATGTGTAATTGACATATTTTGTAGCGTTGATTCTAGACCGGAACTCTGAGGCGGAAGGTAACTTGGACTTTCTGCAGTCATCAGAGGAGGGTGCGGGGTCGGATATTTTGGCTGTGTATCACTAATGCTCCCATGTCGTGCAGGGTCCCCCCCATTGTAGTGGCAATGTGGGACATTTTCGTTAGTCGCATTTACGGAGCTAAGATCAGTGGGAATGCTAGCTGATTGATGACTTGTAGCTAGCGGAATTTTTGGAATGTTGGGTCCAAATGATCTGCGAAGCTGTGCCAAAGTTTCCGGGCTCAAACTGGATTTAATTCGTTGAATGAAATTAGGGTCATTAATATCTCCCAATGACTCTAGCATATGTTTGTATCCTGAATTTGCCAGCTCTCTAGCATCCACGGTTAAGTCTAGGGGTGCATCTGATGGTGACGAAAGTTGCTGATTAGATGAAGAATGCGTAGCATTAGCCGGGATATTTGCTGGACGTTGACGACGCTCTGCAGTATCATATCCTGCTAAAGTAGAAGCTACTTGTGGATCTACTGGTGCAATTTTGGTTGGTATGTTAGGACTAAATGCAGCGAACAGATTTTTCATATTCGCTAACTCTTGTTCATTAGAAATGACCGCATTCGGATCCTCAATCAGAATGGGGATTTGTGTATTAACAATGTGGTTAAACATAAGACCAGCAAAAGGGGGTCTGAAAAAACTGCTAATATCTGAGGGATCGAAATTGCGAGGGTTGGAGGTTGGTGTTTGGCCGGAACTTGTAGCATCAGTTGGATTATCAGCTCTTCGTTTTTGTGCAGCGGTTGGACCCCGCATGCTTGACCAACGTTCCGTAGGATCAACATTGCCCACGACAGTACCCTCTTGATCTCCGAGAATATCCCATTCCTTGTAAGGGTTTAGATTGATCATACCGAGTTGTGTTTTGATCATCTCTATTTCCGCCGGGGCCAAATTCAGATTGAACTGATTGTGTTTGTCATTGAGTTGTCGAAGATCAGTTAATTTGGTAAGATACCTTGCATAAATTCTTGAACTATCTGGTCCATAACGCCAGCAGACATATTTCCGAAGAGTCTCCAAATACCTGTCTTGAACATTTCCTACTGACTTTATGTCGTCCACCCCGTCCCGGTCAGGATAAAAGAGAACAATGAGACTGAGAAGCATGATAGTTGGCTCATCCGCTTTCAACTGCTTAATACCCTCTATAAACTGCATCTGCATTTCGAATAGCTCTGGAGAAACAAGCCTTGACATGTCTTCCGCATTAAGAACAGGGCAATTTTCTATGTTTTTTAGCCCCTTGGTTTGAACAGGCCAATAGCATTTTTCCGTGTTGAAGGACAGTGCTGAGCGAAGCATGCATAACTCCAAGATACTTTGACGAAGAAGTACAGATTGATCCGTGTGTTGGAGTGATTCGAAACATGGCAGTTTTTTGAAATAGAATACCATGCGACGGAGGATTGTGGTAAACATATCAATTATTTCAACCGCGTCTCGATTTACCCTGTTAGGAACCTGGTACGGAACTTCAATGTAGGATCTCTCGAACTCGTCGCATAGCATTTGAATGTCTTTCTCATCGTCTGCTGACATGAATGTTAATATCGTAGATTTGTCAGGTACATACGCAACTTCTGCCTGCATTTTGGTTTGAGCCGAAGAAGCTGATGCTTCATTCGATGTTGAAGCTTCTGAGCGAGGCTCTGAACTTTCGGTATCGTCATCCTTCGGCATTTGTTTACCCTTCCTGCGCAAATGAGTACACTATTTTCAAATTCTACACATTTCGGTTCAATGTGAACATTGGTAAGGAATAAACAAATAATTCCACTCGTTCCTGGTGCCCTGCACACCTACCTTTGTTTCTGTAGATTATTGCGTTCTTCTTCACTCATCACCCATGATTTTTCCATCCCGATCTGGAGGCATTTGTTAAAACGGCATAGTTGACAAACTTTCCTGTTTGAAATCAGAATTTTGCACTCTCCCGTTTTCTGGACGCAACGAAATCCTTCGTGTGAATCATTCAAGACCGCACGACGGAAAAATGCTTTGCAGCTGTCACACGAAACCCCACCAAAATGATTGCTTTTGGCAACGTCACCGCATACATGACATATCTAGCAGTAACAAAGAACAATAGCAAATTTTGAAATTAATTGCATTCAAATTCGTTAAGGTTTTACAAGGTGTAAAGTGCTACTACATATACAATTACGAGGCTAGGTTTATATGTATGTTGATACCGCATTTCTTCTACTAGTGGGCCCCGCGCACTAACCATGCTAATACAAGAAATACGGTATCTATATGCATTTTAAAACTACGCCAGCATCTACTATCTAATCGTAAGTACTCACCTATACCTGCATAGTACCTACCTATCTATTTAGTTTTAGCTCAAAATTACATATACCTATATATCTTAAATCTGAGGAAGATAATCTTTCCCAGGTTACCCGGCTGTATTTAATTATATGCGCAATACATATATGTATTTATACTATATAATTAGGTATATATATGTTTATATCTAGCATGTATAATTGATTATGCTACCGCTAGAAATTAAATCCCATTTGTACGTCAATAATCATAATCTTGACTGAATGATTCGCAACTAGTAAAAACTTGTACCAAACAGATTACATAATTAGTTTAATTACCCAACAACGAATACACTGAAACACAATATATTAAAAAGAACCGCAGTTATGTTCACAAAGCACACCTAAGCTTTCCATGCATACTGCTACCATCTTCAGGGCGTAAAGCAAATACACTTGATTACAATTCCGAGTCTTTCAGAAACCACTGTATCATTCTCAATATCGATGTATCAACCTTCCTAATTTTAATTAGGAAGCTCCGAGCCAAGAAATCTGCTCGGAACAGGTTAATTAATACTGACTTATATACACCTCCTGTGGGAAATTCTCACACATACGAGGAAAAACAGGAATCGAAAGCAGTTTTTTAATTTTTTGAGAGTTACAGGCGCACCTATATCTAAGTATGTACTTGCCTTCCAGTTCCAGTGAAGTAAGCACAAAACAATATACACTAACAAAAACAAAATAAAAGTTTCTGTATCTAAATACCTCTACCAGATAGCTCGGCCGAGACGAAACTAATGATAGAGAAGACCTTTGCTCGCACCTACAAATGCTTATCGATTAACTACAGATAGCTCAAGATAAGGTGGTTTTAGGAACTGCAATTATATTTAATGATTCATCTCAACAAAACAAACTCTCAATATAGTGTTACCTTAACCGTTTTCGCTGGTTTCCCGCTGCCTTGACTTGGTGGTGGGATGTTGGGCTTAACAGTTGCGGCGACTTGTGATGAACGGGACGCCTGTGAGGTGAGTTTCTCGGCAGCATCTGATTGAGCTTTACCACGACTAGGCATTGTCGGGGTAGTCTTACTCAAGCTCCCTGACTTTGGAGTCGATGGTGTGACACTTGAAGTGTTGAGACTATGTTCCGGAGGAAACGACTGTTGTTGTTGCTGGACCTTTGATTTCGGATTTTGTGGAGGTTGTGGGGCTTTAAATTCACTTTGTGAATCCATTTGAGGATGCATTCTCTGTGACGAGCACGATGTTCCCCCTGAAGCCTTTTCCGAAAACATACCTGGTGTCAAAACGGATTCAAAATAGTTTATACGATCACAACAATAGGTCAAGATCTTATGTTGACTGCCATAAGCAGGTATTGGGGAAAAGAAAGAAAAGGCGGACAGACGAAAGAATGGTTCGTGAAAATTAAAAATAACTGATGTTCCGCCAGTACTGGAAGTGGAAATAGTGGATTTCTAGCCAGGGCAATACAATAATCATTGAGAAGATTCGCACATTCCAGTTCCAGCTACTCTCCACAAATATCTACCTACATACATCATTTTACGCTATCCAAACAACCACTAATCTGGTTTGGCTTAGTTCAAAATAAACAGTAACAGATAACTCTGTTCGTACACTACAAAACTAAGTTGTTATGTCTACGTAAGTCACAATATGCCACTTGATACATATGCTCAGCTGAAAGGGTAGTGCGCATCGTATTTCAATCCCTTAACCTACAAACTATATGCATGTAGTGCTATAAGACTCGCGTACGAGAGAGACAGAGAGACAGAGAGTATTAGTAGCTAATTGAGCAATCAGGGTAATTTGAGTTATGTACTAAATGTTTCTACCCATGCCCATCTTGCACTACGAAGAGCCTGGTGACCACAAAACATAACAAAGCCAATTTGATAATTTTGCAGCTTGCTGACTCCAGTTTATTGCCTAACGTAGTCTGCTGCTTCCACAACAAGAAAATATTAATGTTTAGTCAAAAATTCATTACAGGGAAGGGAAGTAAAAGGAAAAAGTAATGTAATGACGAACAAATTATAACTTCTCGTCACTGAACAATGACAACAACTGCCGCATTTTCTAACTAGCTTTTGACTTAGATACACACTTTATTACTCGTAAAAATCTTGTTGAATTTTATCCCTAGGCCTAGGAGTAAAATATTCACGAGATATCAATTTGCTAAGCTAGACTTTGAGAAGATTTACAAATACCGGAGGACTTACTGACCTATTTGCTGTGCCCTCAGGATCTGGCGATCAAGAGAGTATAGAGATTAGTGAGTTTGTGCTGTACCGAAAAAGTACTTTAGGTTTAGGTTTAGGGACAACTTTACTGTGGGAGCCTTTGCGATTTCTGTCCCTAAACCTAAACCTAAAGTGAAGTTACGGTGCAGCACAAACTCGCTATTGAGTTTTAACTAATCCTACTTGTTTGATATCTACTTAGCTACCCATTTCCCAGTCACATATAATCATAGGTACCTAATATCAATTCAGTTTAAGAGGGAAAGTGGAACATATTCAATTCTGCGTTAAGCCAAAGCGGAGCACAGGCGTAAGTCCTTAAAAGCAAAATGGGACATATCCAAGGCAAAATACTTGGACATGCCTCATCGAGCCTTTAAGTTTCTGTAAATATATCCCACCTTGCATTTAGTTAGAAATGGATATGCCACACGTCGTTTCCTTAAGTTAAGCGACGACGTATTTGCTTAGACCATATAACCCTAAAATGATAATACCTACCTATGTACCTACTACAGCGCGAACGAATGCATGTAAACAAAGACTTAAGTCACTTATAACGTACTGCTTGTACCTACTATGTATCCTGATTCTTGATCCTTATAGCTGAAATTTATTCCTTACTCAAAATTTGTCAACAGACTTCTGCTATTTTATTTACAATGCTAATGGCAACAAGTATTACAAATCTTATACTAACTTTGCTTCAGATTTAGTTTTAGGGACAGAATGTAAAACAGAAACATGCAAGAAAGATGAAACGCCAACAGATTTCAACGTGCTGCAAGTCTCTAAGAGAGAGCACATCCTCTCAAATCCTCTTGAGTCTCACTTTATTCAATGACCTTATGGTAAAAGACTTCTTAATACCGTAAAACCCCTATAATAACTCTCTCATACTAAATATCTCCCCTCTATAATAATTATTCCCTCCCCTGAAAAGTAAAAGAAGAAACAATTCCCCCCGAATTTATTAGAAGTTTTAGGTAACTGAAAAAATAATAGGGATCCACAATATCTTTGTGTAAACGATACTACTAAAGGTTCATTTGTTTGTACAACTTTTTGTCTAGTAAACAATTACGTAACCATGGCCACAAAGTAGAAACTTTACCTTCACTTGGTTGGAACTTGGAACAGTGAAGTGGAAGTGAGCCTTAAAACTCTGTCATTATTATTAATTGATATAGTCTGAAAATCCTTTAAGTTTATAAAAACAACAAATACCTACCTACTAGTAATTTATTGTTGTTTGCAAAAATAAATCGTTAGCCTCCGAAAAAAAGGTAGGTGATTTGAAGCCCGAAGGTATTAATTTTAAAACCAAACAAAGCCCATATTGTTGCTATGATATTTTCCAACTACAACTGCATTATCGACACATGCTCAAACTATTTTAGCTACAACGAAACAAGCTATGTACATATGTACAAATGTACCTATGTACATATAGCGTTTGGAGCATCTCCTGCATACGAAAGGTTATTGCGTACCCCTACATAGTTCATATTACAGCCTGTACAATAATTCATTTTGAATTGTACTAAAATAGTAGAGCAGCTAGTGTAAAGCGATGAAAATTAATTAATCTTATTTTCGAGCTTTCGAGTACACAATGGTATCCTTCTCCAGAGAAGACAATAAATTACCCAATTTGTGGTAATGAGCGTCAGGCGGATGGAACACACTTGAAATGATAATGCTTTACACAGTAATAAATCACTGAATTTGAATTCGAACTGAAAACGTGCGGACTCTACAGTAAACCTGCCCCTTAACCTAAACCTAAAGTATTTTTACGGATTAGCACGAACTCACTATTAATTACCTACACCCAAATGCAAATATGTATGTCAAAAACACTATTATTATAAAATTAACGAAATTAGGTTTGAACTGGAAATTGCTATTCAACTTTAAAACAATGGCTAGCCATAATATAGTTACTGCATCTGAATGTTTGACAGGCGTTAATTAAACTAGATGTCCAATATCATGGTACTCTTCTGTCTCATTTCCTGCTACTTAGTTAGCCTACCTTATTATTTAATGATAGCAGCATACAAAATAGTCCAAAATCCAAGAACTATAATTCACTAAGTCATTGTAAATAATGACTTAGTTAACATGAACACAGCTTTTACCTGGCTTTCAAGGAGAAATAAAAAAAAGAATTTTATTAATCTATCATTTAGCACAGTAGCTAATAAACACATCACTAGTGACAGCTAAACTAACTCATGGTACGTATGAATCGAGAAAACACGACATTTTCAAAAAACAATTTACTTTCCCCTTTACATTTTGTATAATAACACGGGGTCATAGGGATGACAGAGATGACTTAAAATTTAAAATATAATTCTATATGTAAATTAAAGCTCGTTATTTTAAAAAAAATTAAGACTATTCACAGCTAATATTAGTAATGTGAAACAAACAAGTAATAATACTTAACAAGCTAAAATATTTTTCATACCTCTGGATTTCGTGGTATCCCAGCTATTTCCCTCCTTTGGTGCGTTGTGCTCTTCTTTGTTTTGATTTGTTAAGGAGCTTGGACTTTTGTGAGACATAACTTGTTTTCTATTCTTGAGTTCTGTACTGGATAGAAATATTTAGTAAAACAATGTGAAGAAAATATGAGCTAATCAGTAGCAACAATGAGATTCGAATAAATTAAAACAAGTTTAATCAATGAATCGAGATCAGATGGGGTGAAGGAAGAAGCAGAAAACAACAGGTGGTGATAATAGTAAGAAGAAAGTTTTGGTAGTGTTTACAATCCTGCTGGTTTGGTTTATCAAGAAAGTCAAGATTGCAGGTGAAAATCAAGCTACCAGCTCTCAGCTTTCCTCCCTTTGATCGACTGAGTCCCTGATGGCAGAGACGCACACGTTTTTCCTTTCCAGCAAACTCGAAGAGTCATACACACGCACAAACACATACCATAGACTCTTCTGTAATAAAGATATATACTCCAACGACTCTGATCTGCTGAAGGGAAAAAGGGAAACGATCCTCGGCTCACCAGAGATTTCTGGATTGTGAAGACACGGAACAGGTAGGATGAGAATGTGTTTGTGTCTAGTGATCAACTACAGTAAGTGAGGGCTTAAAGGACTACACATGCAATTGGGTGGTCATTTGACGGGTGCAACCAATACACTTTTCACTCATTTCAGATCACCGTACGTCTTCCAATAGTAGGCGGATCTCTTGTACTCAAATAATAATTGTCAATGCATACAATCTTTTGACCACGACACTGATGATGAGAGGAATATGTACATGACCTACGTCAAAGGTAAAATGTTTAGCTGGCATTTAATTTTGCAAAATAACTTATTCAAGTGCAAAAACGTTCCCAAATCTAGTGAGCTTTTTCAATTAAATAAATTCTCCTGTTTTTTGAAGATCGATTACTTTTTTTATATTCATTGAAAATGAACTAATGAGGGAATGACTATTCTCTCTCAAGGAACATTCAACAATCGTAAAATATTATAAATCGTTGTTATAAAAAGATCAGAACTGCGTTGACACGTTTTAATTCCAGTTTATAATGCTAAGGATAAGAAGTTTCACTATGTATATCTTACACGTGGGTGTAAAAGTGTCGAGTTTCCGGTCGTGATATAATACCCGGGTGCATACTGTTAGATGATAAACGGTAGGCACGTTTTTGTGTGAGAAAGGCGATGGTGTCATCCTGTCTAAAGTGACAGGCAGGCAGGTTTACCGTATTGAGATAGTCTAGTATTATCAATGTGGTATCTTACGTACCTGCTGATAATGCAGTACTGTCTGTTTGATAGTTTGATCTCTAGCGGGATTGACGTGAGAGCAAACTTGTTGTCGTTTATTTATGATTCTTGCTGATACAGACTGACTCTTATAAATGCAAGTTGGTACGACTGCGGACGCTCTATTGGCTCTATCGGCATGTTCTAGCTGGAATGGATGATTGAAGTCGATTATAGAAATTATTCATATTCCAAGCTCAACTGAAGGAATTCATTCGATTCAATTTCAATCTTGAATGTTTGTATAATCGTATTAAAGTAGCCAGAGGATACTATAGGTTCACGATAGAGGATCGATTTGATAGCATCATCGTCCCTTCTCTCGTATGTCTTATCAAAATGTAGAGACTGGCAAACCAATTCCAATTCATAAGTTTTGTTATTCTTGTTAGTGTTCAACTAGTGTGATCCAATTCTGTGTTTCCACGGGGTAAAGAACTGCAGAAAAAAAATATCAAACTCGAGCAAAAACTACGATAAAAACAGAAACTTGGTACATGGTAAGAACGTGGAAACGAAGATTGGAGGAAGTTGAGCAAAACTGGAATTATCTACATATGTATATAGATAAATAGGGGAAGCGAGTGGCATTGACTGACTCACACAAGTGGCTCGATCGTACTCAGTGACTAGTGAGACCGAAATGGAAATAATGGCAGGACAAAGGGGCGGGCAGAGAAACCGGTAAAAGAATTAAAGAACTTGATGACACTACAGCCGATCCTCCCGTTGCAGTTGAAGACGAATCACGGAGCAGCACATAATAATTACCTATCCCACATTTTCCCCAGTCCGTTACACATTATATATATGTAAATAGAAAACATAAGCTCACTTTTCTGTCTCGTCTTATCACCTGCAAGAATATTTCTCCCTACTATATTATACCCACCTTCGACTTGCACAACGGGCTGCAATCGGATAGCTTGAGCTCCGTCGGACCCTCGTCCTACTCCTCGGCACTCTGTCAACAGTACACAATCACACAGCAAATATTTATTCCAGCAAGGCAACAAGAAATATGAAAGGCATTCGAAACAATATTCCCCTGTCTACTTGTCTAATATATACAGGATCCAAGTCGGTATGTGGAAGTGGAATTTATTCAATTTTCAATTTAGCTTATCTATCTCAGCTCAACTAGCTCAACTAGCTCGATTCAACGATTCAATTCAAGGTACGTGTATACAAGGTTGCAGTTGTACGATTGTTTGTGCTGTAGCTCGCTGCTCCCATGCATTCATCCAGGCGCTCCAACCACCACGCACTAACTGTGTTCCAAATCCATTTCAGCCGCCTACTCAACTCCTCGTATTTACCTGCAGCACTGCAGAACCAGTGTATGATACTGCGTACACATCATCCTTATTAGATATGCATGTGACTCCGCCACGTTGTGTAATTTCCTGCATGTGGACCTGAACTGAACAAGCTCTGGCTGGCGGCTGGGAGCAACTCACGTCACTTCCACGGAGCATAGGGTACACAGAAGCCAAGAAAGGGATAGTTTTTTTTAATTATTTACACTAAACGAGTGTATGGTAAGTACCTATACAAGTAAAACGTGTACAACGCTGACTTAACTATTAGACGATAAAGACGATAAAGACGATAAAGAAGGAATGGTGGAATATAAACTTGAGAGCATGAGCAATAATGAGCATGAAACAGAGACAGACCGACATCCTATAGTTGAAGAGGCAAATCATGTTATGTACAATTTTACTTCCGTGTAAATCCACGGTAAAGAGGAATTCATCTAATTTAATCCTATTAAGTGAGGACCATGATCAACGTCTACTGCAGTCTAATGTTTACCATGACTTGCACTCGGAAAAAAGAGCGCATGGCATGGATTGCATTTATGGAAAATTTGCCTAGGAAAAAGTAATTTCGCATCTTCAACTAGATTTCATTATTTCGTCATCTTCTAGATCGTCCAATGATTTCCTCTTGCACACACAGTGGCCTGTCTTGTCTACATTTGTTGGTATTGCTATTGCTGCTGTTGCTGTTTATTCAGAGGACTAACCTTTCATTTCGAATTCTACCACTTTAGCATTTGTGTAATGGACTGCAGTTGTTACTGCAGTACGCTAAGCATCAGATCAGGGCAGGAGTGTTAGTGTTGTGTAAAGCAGTTCGCGAGACAAGACACTTTATGGCACAGGAAAGCTAACAAAACCGGCCATGGCTGACGAGCGATTGAAGTAAGTGGAGGCTTGTCAAAGACAAAAGCGAAATCTTACCCTGGGGAGCGTAACGAGTAAACAATGACATGAAACACGTATAGGTATAGGTATATTAGTAGCTTGAGGAATGTGAGTAGTAACTAATGGCCTTGCTAGCGAATGCAAAGTGGAAGATTAGGATCATCTTAAGTTGTAGAATTATTGACACGAGGCCAACTGCATGGATCTCAATCTCGACTATTCGTGGAATCAAAGTCAAGGTGAGAGGTCACTGGCAACGGCAGGATACTCAACTGGAAAGAATCATGAATCGCATAGCGATTGTCTAGAACTTGTGGGTTATCGGGTATGAGCTAAGGGGGAAAGGGACGAGCTTCTCGACCTGCCATGAATGCTCAACATCCCCCTACTATCACATTCCAGTTCCCAACATTCTCACATGCTACAGGGTAGTATGCACATCTGTTTCTTTTCATATTACCATTTTCTACGAGAATAAATGTGATAAATGCAAATTACTGTTCCATATTATCCTTGAGCTATAGACAGAACTAAAATCTAGCCATCGTAGATATTATGACAGCGTCTCTAAAATTACATTTAGTGCCCAGATCAAATCAGAATGTAGAGACATAAAGTTTTAATTGAAGCCCGTAATTTTACTAGCTATTGAAAAAAGGCGACTTAAAAGAATACAACGGGTATGAAAATCTAATTCCCACTGTAAAAACTAACTCAGCAATTACATACATATGCAGAGACGGGAGAAACATGTGATTTTGGAAATTTGTCAGATTTCAGTTAGAGACCTTTCTTACGCTTCGCACATGAGTTACAACCTACTGCCACAATATTAATTTAAAAAATGGAGAACCAAGCGAGTCGAAAAGTTTTCTTGCTTGGGTAAATGATTTGATGATTTTTACTGGAAATCCGTCAGCTTTCAAAGTTTCAACTCGTTTCCTGGAGAGAAGCCACTTGACTGCTAGACTGGCAGCGAGGCTGGGAGGCTGGTTGTTGTTAGGCTCAACGACGAGATTTTGGATCCCCGCAGACATCGGCCCTATCGTATGAATATGGCCTACATATAGGCGACGTTGTAGACGACGACTCCAATTTGTGCGTTTCGACGAAAAAATGTACTGCTAGGGTACGCTCAAAATTTAAACTATTATTCGCAGACAATTGAAAAAATCACTACTTAAAGTATCGAAAAAACGTGAGTTTAAGTTAGTGGCGGGTTTCCCATTGCAGTGAAAGAAAATATTAAAAACTGAATTTCGTAGCACTGTGAACGAAACTAGGAATGAATTGAAGACGCTACTGAAACTGGAGTGAACAGGAAGTACAGGAGAAATATGCTAACGATTAGTCTCAATGGCTAATAAATACTTCGGATGGATTTATTAAATTTTTAATTAATGCTGACAATATTGATGTCTTAAGTCTCCAACCGAATTTTGTCATTCGAGTGTTTTTGTTGTGCGGGTAGGGTAAAGAGGATTTTTCCATAGCGGGTGTCATTTATTTATTGTATTGGTAATGTCCGGGTTTTTTATCGATCGTATTTTATAATGGAAAATTTATTGCTCTAACTTATAAAATTTAGATGAAATCATTATCCTCTAAATGCATTTACTCATTTCTTTTCGAATTTTAGGCTATAATGTAGGCTATAGAGTTATATTATAGGCTATGGAAGCTTATAGGCTAGATTAAGCGACATTAAGAAATAAGTCAACTTACAGACGACGATATGTACGCGGAAAGAAAATAAAAAATTATATGGCCGATTTTATAGGCTAATAAATTGCCGATATTTGGATCCTTGCCTTATAATTATTCGGCAACAGGGAACGAATTTAATCGATCATCACCTCAATATCAACCTCACTCCGTGGATGCAAGTATTCCCTCATCTCCACTGGGCTATAGAGTATAGAGTTGATAAAGTCAGTATCTAGGTATTAGTAAATATGTAGATGGGTACGTTCTTAGCTCACAACAAGTTGTTGTGCTCCACGACATACATCTTTTCCAGGACTCATACGGACTTAATAAAATACTTTGCTGTTGCTTCCTAGGAAGCCTTGAAGCAGAGTTTTAGCTTAGTTGTAGAAGTGAAGACTGGGTAATTACCTTTATTAGAATTCCAAGTCCAACTCGGAAAGACATGCAGTCGTAGTCAATCCCCGACGCAAGCTGTTCCTACGCTGTAAAAACTTGCGCATGCAAAACAACAAAAATCTACTCGTATTTAGTATAATTATGAACTTAGTTGGGGTGTATCATCAAGTGCATCCAGCAGCTTTTGTTGATGTGTTTGTGATGCACTAAAGACACCACCTAACTATGTTCATAATTATACTAAATATGAATAGGCTTTCTCGAGTTTTAGATGCATTTTTTCTGCTTCAAGATTATTTAGTTTTTACAGTGTAGATATTACATACTTTGGGTAAATGCAAATAGTTTTGTAAATACTTAGGTGCCTATATCGCTCGCTGACTTTCGATTGCAGATTGTCAAGTGGTTTCCATGGTGGAAAGGAGTACTACTGAGACCCAGTTTTGAATCTCAGCTGCAGAAATCCAGACGTTTATACTCCCGCCGGTGTAAAATTTCGTCGTGTAGAAGGATGAAAAAGAGTTATATATATTTCAGGTCCATTGCAGAGTAAAATGAATGCTCAGCGGAAAGCAATAACATTAGCACTCGGCTTACGAAGTTAGTTGCGTTTAGCTCTTTTCCATCCTTCAACGACGAATGCTGAACTGGAAGCTGATTGCACATCTTCATCTTTCTTCACATCCCTATAAAACTTGTACGATGTTTGCTGCTGTTGTTGTTGCTACGACTACAGTAAGTGATTACCGTTGCCCTTCCCATATTACCGGTGTAGTCTTCAATAACATGGTAGGATTGGATACATCTTGCTGATTAAAAGTCGATTTCGTCATGGAACACATATTATGAGTACGTACTACTTTATAAGCATGCTTTTCTCTGATTTCCGTTTTCTTTCCGAGGTAGGTCGTTGTTTGTCGGACAAAACTTCGATCGTCTGCAGACGTCAAGTTTAGTTTCATTCGGTATGTGCAGATCATCAGATGTGTTGGCATCTACGAGCTTGAGACAATTTTTTATCCCGTACAATAGACGTGATCAGCTATCACAGGGGTGCAAAACTAATTTTTCCTGGGAGCAATCAAAGGAAGGATTACCTACTCTCTTCTACCCACGTAGAACCTCAAACCTCAGAAATTGTGGAAAGTTTAATGAGACTTCATGTATATGGATAGAGGATTCAGTTGACCCGTGTTCCTTTGTATTGTTATATATATAATTACTGACATTGTGAACCTGTGTGTATGTTTTTAGTATGCCATCGGATTAGTGAGATGACATACTTGATTTCACTCACGCTTATCATTATATCAATCGTCATGTAGAGACAGTGCAAGTAAACCACAAGGAGAAATCAAATTGCACATTTTTCTAGAACTAAATGTCAAAAATATCTGGGTATACATCAATATATAATATACTGTATAAATATGTATATAATATATAAATATATAGTAAATAATGGTATATACATAGCTAATATATAAATATATAATAAATAAATAATGGTATATATATAGCTAATATGTAAATATATAATAAATAATGGTATATATATATAGCTAATATACAAATATATACATAAAAATACCATTACAAATACAAGCTGGGAGTGTTGCGTTGCAACGGAAGAGTTTTTCGGCAAAAGCAGTTAAGCCATTCTCGATATATTCTACATTCTTGAAGAAAAATACATAATCAATGGTTAAAACACAAATCTGTTAAAAATAAACTTCATATGTAGTGGAAGAAACTACCAGTGTTAGAAGAACTAATGGTTTTAAGCAGCTTCAACAGTTTGTTAGTCCGACTTGGTAAATATTTTGTTGCGCAAATGAATAATAGTTGTACACCACACGACGCTCTTCGCATTCTCTTCGCATTTTGCACTATTTTCCTCACAAACGGATTTGAGAATCTCAAACATTCTCAAGTCCGTTTCTATGGGAAATAGTTCAAAATGCGAAGAGAAAAAGGGAAGAGAATGCGAAGAGCGTCGTATGGTTTACATACACCTAAGTATTAGTGTTTTGCTTGCGACTATACAAGAGAAAATTACTTGATGGGTTATGGAAAATTATAGGGCTTCGTAGAGAAAGGGTTAATATACATTGCTGTTAGGTTAATTTAGAATTTATTTTGAATTTCAAATGTAAGTAAAGTAAACTTAACTTCCATTTGAAATTCAGTATTAGCAACGTAAATGATAAATACCGGTTGTAAGCATGATTAAAACCGTATAATGATTTGATTATTGAAAACCGATCTACAAAAACAATGACAATCCTAAAGAAGGTAGAAGAGAGTAAATTCAGTAGAAATGGTTAAAGAAGAAAGAAAATATTTAAATCAGTGGTTGGTACACAGTCAACGTGAGTTTTTTCCAAGAAATGACACATTTGAGAAGAGAGTTTGTAGAATTTCATTGCAATCCCAGAATATGTATTAGTAGTTGACTTACATAATACTATAATCGAGACTGTAATTTAAAATTCTTCAAACTTGCTTGTAGCCTATTTAGAAGCTCTTGTAATGGTTTTTCCTGCATTTGAAAATTTCGAGGTACTTATGATTCTAGCATTGATTTTATATCATCCTTTTTTGCAGTTCAAATTCCTCGAGTGTGAAAATTCGAGATTTGCACTCGAGATCTCGGGATTGCATTCCCTTTAACTCAAAGGCAGTGTTTGGTGCTATAAATGAAGAGTTTTTAGGCAAAAGGGACTAACGATTTTTTCAATCGAAGTGTTTTACAGGGAAAAAAGACAAACTTTATTCAAATAAAACTTGATTTCATGTAAAAAAAATCGAAAACAAAGTCAATACTGCAATCAACCTTACTGGTAATGGTATAAGTCCGCACAACCATTAAAGTCTAGAGTACTGTTAAATAGGTAGGTACCTAAAAAAGTACGAAACTAAATTTTAGAAGCAATTTTGTTAATTTTTTATTTGGATCCCTATTAGGGATTCCCTAATTACTTTTAGGAACGAACTTCAAAACGAAAGTTTAAACAGTCATATGAAGTAATGAGTTATATACATAGCTGATAACCCATTTGAACAGTCTATGTTTCGTTTTAG